>CAUYPK010152924.1:0-15265 GCA_963574355.1 Loris lydekkerianus
ATCAGAATACTGTTACAGTGATAGAAAAATATCTTCTTTCTGATCATTCACATTCAGCAATAGTGAAAATGCTCTCCATACACATCAGCTCTGAACAACTCCTTCTATTGCTATTTAGATGATTTCACAGTTCACCATACAAATGCATCCCACTCGGATCCTCAATAATAAGTCCAATGAGGCAGATAACTTCCCAATCACAAAAACTTAAGGTAAGTATTGTGCAAACAAGCATGGAAACCAGACCTGCTGTAATCAGGAGGAACAGACAACTCTAAAAGGAACACTGCACATGTAACACCTGCTGCATTTGTACCCACTGGCCTGCAGTCTCTGCCTTGCTTCCTCCTCTCTGAAGTGAAGTGTAATGACACTAGAAAGTTACTAACAGGTGTAATATGAGAACTGTGTTAAAAAAGCAAGGCTTTCAGATAAGAAATCTCCAAATATTTTCTACCTTATGGATTTTTATGCTCTTTCTTATAAAGAACGAGTGCTTCGTGTCCAACACCTGCAAATAGCAATAAGTCTACATTTCACTCAAGCCCCATCAAGGACATGAAGCAGACTACAATGTCAGGAATGATTCCCAGGGCAGCATGTGCAAAATGCAGTATTTTGCTGTCTATTGACATCATTGTGATCAGAAAAGAAATGTCCCGAAACTTCCTTTCCCATTCCACTTGACCTGATTCCCCACAGTTCTGACAAACATCTCCTGTGACATGAAGTTGTCATCAGCCTGTGTGATCCCCAGCTCACTCCTCCTTTTCTTCTTCATGTGGCCTTTTTGGGTAGAGGCAACAACTAGTTCATTTTTAATTTCACAATTTTCCCCAACTTGCTCAGAAAGGTCAGATCTCTTATGAAGCTCCATTTGACCAGCTGTACATTGAACTAGCTCTTCTAGACCCACTCTTCCAGCTGCATCTGCCTCTCCACTTGCCTGAAGTCTAATAAGTGCTCTATTTTATAAGGCAGGTCTATCCAGCAGGGCTTCCACTGCCTGAGTTAATACTGGACACATACGGCATGATTCTTGTGTCAATGTTCTGCATTCACCCAGCTGTTTGCCGATTTGTACGCAAGAGAACTTTGACATCATTATGAATCTGTTTTACTCTTCCCATGCCTTGAAAAAAATCCCCCTTTACTTCCTTAAAAATGCCTACAAATTCTTCATTGATGGCTAAACGTCTATGTTCAGTATCTCCATGTAAAGTACTTCAAGTCTACAAATCATTTTCAGTGAAAAAGGTTGAAAGTGCCTTGAGCGCTTCCAACATTTCCTTGTTGTCCAGCCTCGTCTCCATGCAGCTTGCGGGACAGCGTTTTATTGGAAGGTGTTGAGGTCCCAACTGAGGTCCCAATTGCTGAGGCCGTTGGCAGCCCTGGAGGTCAGCACTGCGGCCGCTTCCCCCGGTGCCAGGGGCAACAGCCCAACACGTCCCAACCGCTGCAGCTGAGGACTAATTTCATCTTCTATGACTATAGTACAACACCCTGTCTCTGATAAAAATAGAAAAATTACCCAGGTGTTGTGGCAGGTGCCTGTAGTCCCAGCTACTCAGGAGGCTGATGCAAGAGGATTGCCTGAGCCTGAGAGTTTGAGGTTGCTGTGAGCTATGACATGATGGCACTCTACCCAAGGCAACAGAGTGAGATTCTGTCTCAACAAAAACAAAAACAAATTCATTGTATAATGATTAGAGATGTTTCAAGGGGAGATATTCAATGGGTAGTTAGAAAAAGAAGGGGCTACTTCAAGAAAGGAGTTTGTTTTATTTTTACTTTTATTTTTTAAATTTCATAGCCAAGTAGAAATGGTAAGAGTTTGAAAATCAAAGTACTAAAGTCCTAATACATATTTTTCAAAACTGAATTACTTGACCAAAAGTTGACATTATGTCTTTAAAATTTTTATGAAGACATGAAACTGACCACTAATCAGATATTGTGTAATTTTACATACTATTAACTTACCATATATGGTAGATAATAAAGTATTATAAATTTTGTACTTGCTGTTCAAATAAAAAAGTACTCCTAAACAAATGCATGTAGTATATCAAGAATAATCGGGCTACAGAAATGAGTCATAACATGCTAGTTCTACTATCAGTTAGACTTAGTACCTTGAGTTTTTCTAGATGATAGAGTTTCCCTATCAAATCTTCAAATGTTACTTGAATAATGAGAGATTTTTTGCCCTAGCATGCAGGATCCAATGTAACAGCAATAAGCTTTTCTCATAAAAGGTTAGGCCCAATTTTACAAGAAATCTCTTAACTAACCTGTGGTTCATTTCCATGTAATCCATATGGTTTTTCTCTTTCGAGAAAGCCATTTAATCCGTATTCTACCTTTCCAAATCTATGCGTCCATACATTTTGGTGAGATTTAATTTGCTAGAATATTAATCTCAGTTCAAACTTATCACCCTTCCTCGCAAAACAAGCCAGTAATATAATCGTCATGTCGGAAGGTCAGTAGGGTAGTACATTATAGACAAGCTTGATTTTTTTTTTAAATTAATTAATTTTTTTTCTCATGTTTTCTTTTTTCTTTTTTTTTTTTTTTTTATTGTCGGGGATTCATTGAGGGTACAATAAGCCAGGTTACACTGACTGCAATTGTTAGGTAAAGTCCCTCTTGCAATCATGTCTTGTCCCCAGAAAGTGTGGCACACACCAAGGTCCCACCCCCTCCCTCCTTCCCTCTTTTTGCAAAAAGAAGTCTTGATTTTTTTTTTTCAAGTGTTTACATTAAGTTTTATGTTTTTTAAAGTTAATGTATGCAGTATAGGAAATTGAACAACATAAGAAGCAAGGAACAAAGTCAGTTCATGGTTCCACATTTCCTTCTAGTTCCTGGGTGTACATATACCGCACCCAGTTTTATGGGGTTGAGATTATATAGTATGTTTCATGCTTTTACCCACATCATGAATACAGTATGTTAGTCTTTAATTGATCACTAGAATAACATATATCACTAGTGATATAAAATTTATAGTTTTATTCACACAAAAAATGTAAAAATTAAAAATACATAGCCTCAAAAATAACTCATTAAACTCTTATTTATACCTTTGAAGACGTTATCAAACCATTTCCCTAAAAACATTTTAACAAAGTTTACTTGAAATCCTTTGTAAATGTTTCTGCTATCTGCAGAGCACCAGCACTATTATAAGGCAAATGGAGGGTTAATAGAGAGCTAAGTCCATAATGGAGAAAGGTACTCAAAAAAGTGCTCAGTCCTTATTTTGAAAGGCCAGGTCGAAGTAATCTTACTTCTAGGATTTGTCTTTTCAATCTATAGTCACATGGATTACAGTTTTTGATTTATATTTTATTTTATCACATAATTCCTTAATACTTAAATGCAGTAATTTTGAAAGATTTAAAAGGCCTTTCTCTCATATTTGGTGATTATAAACTTGGGAAGGGTTTGTTTTAAGACTGGTGTTTTTAATGCATAAATGGGTATTGATTTCAGTGGAAGACTATATATTTGTTTCTCCAAATGCAATTTTACAGAAGTACACATGGATGTTTTAAAATGAGAAAAACAGTCATGTACACATGCCTTTCTTAAATGTAGCCACAGCCTCCTTTATGATATTTTACAACTGAAGAGTAGTCTTTGATAAAATTGAATTATGTATATTTTTGATAAATGTAGTATGAATTGATTATAAAAATGAAATATATTTTGAAACATAACAATTCTTTTAAAGGGATTTAAAATGTTGAAGTACATTATATGAGCATTTTGGAATTGTTTTAGAACAAAATTTATTTCAGTGGGAAGCTTAAAATGTTCACAGACATTAAAAATAAGTACATGTCAGGACTTCCAGTAGTAAATGCAATTTTGTTTGCTCCCAGGAAGATAATAGTTCTTTTTGATAAATGCTATTATTTTGGTAGATTTCCTTTTTTGTTCTAAAAAAGGGGGAATAATGAAATGGCAGTTCTAAACATAAAATCAGAGCAGAAAGAGACGGAGAACATGTAGTATGGAGCAACTTGATCAGAGTTTACATGGGGTAATACAGAATAAGAGTGAGACATAAGTCTTTTTCCTCACAAGAACAGATTTTCCAAGGTTTTGCTTAGTAATTTACTCTTTTCTCAATTCAAAATAGCAAGAAGGTGAATAAATACAGACAGTAGGAAAGCAAGTTACAAACAAACATTCGAAGAAACTATCAAGACCCTCTCAGCAGGGTTAAAATGATTTTTGTTGCTTGGGAAGACTGTGTCATATGTACCTTCTAGTTTTAAAAACAATTTGTCCTACAAATTATGATCTGGTAAAAAGTATTATGTTTTTAATAATGATCTTTTGTAAAATTTAGAAAAAGTAGCATTTTTTATCAAATTAGAAAGAACACAAATACAATGTTAAGCAAACAATAACAGGCAACAATTTGTCTTCTAATTCCCTTCTCTCATTCATTCTTCCTTTCTGTTTTTATTATTGAAATTGATTTAAAATTAATATTTTAAATGTGAGAGGAGAATTAGAAAATCTCATTATCCCATCTCATTCTCCTGTTGGTGGAATGAGATAAAGGTTATGAATTTTAAATAGATCTTCTTTTAAAAAAAATTGGTACCTGTCTTAATGATTCTATGTTATAAACATAAATCAGCTCCATCTCCTTTCCTAATTCAGTGGCTTTGTGTAAATAAACAGGGTTTCGCAGTACAGAAATAAAGAGACCTAATGCATCGGATGTTTCCTCAGTAATGCTCGTAAAGAAGAATGAAGTGTTTTGTGATTGTGTTTGCCTGGGTAGGGACCATGCTGATTAAGATTAATAAACACTTTCAATAATACCCAGGATGATAAGTGGAGAGCATCAGCCACAGCATGACATTGTCAGATTTAAATCACTGTGGCTGCTGAATTATATATATATACTTTCTGTTTCATATCTACAAAGGAGAAAAGAAGCACCTCCAGTTTATCTGCTAAGATATTTCCCAGGACAGATATAGGAACCAAAATAGAAACCTAGGAATGTTTTCTTATTTTGGTTGATGGATTCAAAATTAGATTTTTTAAAGATGAGTGGCACTTTGTGGTATTTTTAATATCCCCAATTGTCACATGGGCCAGAATTCAGTTCTTATGTCATATTTCTTAGTTGAGACAGCAACTAGCAGCAACTCCCACCAACTTTTATTTCCTTTGTCGATGTGTTCTCTCCATGGACATTCCACCCTCTGTCCTAGGTTCCCCAATTCTCATGCAGAGTGACACCGCCCTTTGTGCCTCTTTAAAGAGTTCTCAAACCTTTTTCTACCTCCTTGTTTGCACTTATAGTTAAGCACTATGTGAAACTGGAAACTAGCACCACTTTCTCAAAATCTAAGTTTTGTAGCCCAAAGAATGTTACACTAATAATTGCTTTGACTCCCACTCGGCTCTGTAGCAATGATGTGATGCCCACAATCGGTTGGGCCCTTTAGCTGCAGCTGTCCAATTTATTTACCTTATTCTTATAGTAGCATAAGAGCAAGTCTCTGATAGGAGCACTGATTTCTAGGCCGTTCCTCCTGTGTCTTTCTACTTACTCAAGATTGGTTTAGAGCCAGAATGTCTCTCTCTGTCTCTCTCTGCTGGGTCCTTGGTCACTTTCCTCCCTCTCTCTGCTGGGTCCTTGTCTCTCTCTTTCTCTGCTGGGTCCTTGGTCTCTCTCTCTCTCTTTCTCTCTCTCTGCTGGGTCCTTGGTCTCTCTCTTTCTCTCTCTAGGCTGGATTCTTGGTCTCTCTCTCTCTCTCCGAGGTCCTTGGTCTCTCTCTTTCTCTCTCTCTCTGCTGGGTCATTGATCTCTCTCTCTCTCTCTCTCTCCTGGGTTCTTGGTCTCTCTTTCTCTCTGCTGGGTCCTTGGTGTCTCTATCTCTCTCTCTCTCTCTCTTCTGGGTCCTTGGTGTCTCTCTTTCTCTCTCTCTCTGCTGGGTCATTGCTCTGTCTCTCTCTCTCTCTCTCTGCTGGGTTCTTGGTCTCTCTCTGTCTCTCTCTGCTGGATCCTTGGTCTCTCTCTCTCTCTGTCTCTCTTCTGGGTGCTTGGTCTCTGTCTTCTCTCTCTGTCTCTGCTGGGTCCTTGGTCTCTCTCTTTCTCTCTCTCTCTGCTGGATCCTTGGTCTCTTTCTCTCTCTGTCTCTCTCTTCTGGGTCCTTGGTCTCTGTCTTCTCTCTCTGTCTCTGCTGGGTCCTTGGTCTCTCTCTTTCTCTCTCTCTCTACTGGGTTCTTGATCTCTCTCCTTCTCTCTCTCTCTGCTGGGTCCTTGATCTCTCTCTCTCTCTCTTTCTCTGCTGGGTCCTTGGTCTCTCTCCCTCTCTCTCTCTCTCTCTTTCCTGGGTCATCGGTCTCTCTCTGTCTCTCTCTCTCTCTCTGCTGGATCCTTGGTGTCTCTCTCTCTCTCTCTCTTCTGGGTCCTTGGTGTCTCTCTCTCTCTCTCTCTGTCTCTTCTGGGTCCTTGGTCTCTCTATCTCTCCCTCTCTCTTTCCTGGGTCCTTGGTCTCTCTCCCTCTCTCTCTCTCTGCTGGGTCCTTGGTCTCTCTCTTTCTCTCTCTGCTGGGTTCTTGGTCTCTCTCTGTCTCTCTCTGCTAGATCCTTGGTCTCTGTCTTCTCTCTCTGTCTCTGCTGGGTCCTTGGTGTCTCTCTTTCTCTCTCTCTCTCTCTGCTGGATCCTTGGTCTCTCTCTCTCTCTTCTGGGTCCTTGGTCTCTCTCTCTCTCTCTCTCTCTCTCATCCTTGATCTCTCTCTTTCTCTCTCTCTCTCTTCTGGGTCCTTGGTGTCTCTCTCTCTCTCTCTCCTGGGTCCTTGATCTCTCTCTCTTTCTCTCTCTCTCTGCAGGATCATTGGTCTCTCTCTCTCTCTTTTCTGTGTCTTTGGTCTCTCTCTCTCTCTCTTTTCTGGGTCCTTGGTCTCTCTCTCTCTCTCTCTCTCTCTTCTGGGTCCTTGGTCTCTCTCTCTCTCTCTCCCTCTCTCTCTACTGTGTCATTGGTCTCTCTTTCTGCTTGATCCTTGGTCTCTCTCTTTCTCTCTCTGCTGGGTCCTTGGCCTCTCTCTCTCTCTCTCTCTCTCTCTCTCTCTCTCTATCTCTGCTGGGTCCTTGGTCTCTTTCTCTCTTTCTCTGCTGGGTCCTTGGTCTCTCTCTCTCTCTCTCTCTCTGTCTGTCTGCTGGGTGCTTGGTCTCTCTCTCTCTCTCTCTGTCTCTCTCTCTCTGTCTCTCTCTCTCTCTCTTCCTTTCTCTCTGTCTACTGGGTCCTTGGTCTCAGAGATTTGAAGAATGAACTCACCATGCCAGTAAGCAAAACGGATCTATTTTATTGATAGATATAGGGGTGGGGTCGTCAGACCCTTTGGCAAGCCAACGGGGGTGGGGTGGTGGGGTGTGTGCCCTTGGAGGTAGTTGTGCAGGCCTTATGGGCTTTATATACTGCTTTTCCTGTCCTGAGGAAAGGGGATTTAGGGGATATGGAATGTAAGTCTATAATATGTCACAACTGTTTGGTGCCAGAGGTCTGTGGACAGAAGTTAATTTCAAAACCGCCCCCATGTAGAAACATGGTCCTCCCTGAGATTGCTTCCCTGCCACTGGCTGGCAGCCTCTGATTTCTGCTTCAGAAGAGGCCGAAATCCTTTACAAATATTTCTGCTATGAGATGCTGGTTTTTACAAGCCTGTTTGTACCTAGAGATGGGGTCTGTGATGAAAATGATCTCTGAGCTCACCCAGGTCTACCAAATGTGGGGCTCCTGCTCAGCCCAGAGCAGGGAACCTTGTATCAAGTTCACACTTTGACTTGTGTCCTTGCAGTGACCATTGCCAATGGAGTCCGCATCCTGGCTTTGTACGTGTGTTTTATGGCCTCCGACTTGCTAATCTTTGGAAGCCCTTTTGTATTTCTGAGATCTGGGCTTCTCCTTTGGCTTTGGATTCAGTTTTACTTTTCGGTTTCTGTCTCTCCTGCTACCTGTGATGATACATTCCTAGCCTGAGTCCTGGCTCAGACGCATCCCAACTAACTGCCAACCCCCCTGCACCCTCATGTACCAATTTTTTACTCCTTTGGGGTTTAACATTTATTATATGTAAAGTTTGGGTGTTCAAATAGAAAAATTCTAATTCAGAATTTACATGTTACCCTTGCTGTCCTTCATACACAGACAGAACTACTGTGGCTGTGTCTGGCATGGCTCTCTCAGAGGCTTCCTCCTGCAGTATCACTAGGTCCTGGAAGAATCAAGATAGGAAAAGTTTCCAAAAAAACACAATGCAGTACAAAGTGGGAGGAGGACCACAGGTGTAGGTTTTACATGGAAGAAAAAAGACATACTTTAAAAAAAGATACATGAAAAGAGTTTCACATAATTATTAACCAGGAAAATACAAATTTAAACCACACTGGATGCTATTTTATTTCCCTCAGATTGTCAACTTTGAAGAGGCCTGGAAATGTCAAATAACAGAGAGAGTGTGGATTAGGGGATCTGCTGGGAATGTAAAAGTGGTCACCAGTAAATTAATATCTACATTTTTCTAGATTCAGTGCTTTTATCACAAATTATCTGCCTTAGAGAAACTCTTCCACATTTGTTTGAGGAGGTATAGAAAGTGATGTCCATGGCTTGGTGCCTGTAGCACAGGTGTTACAGTGCCAGCCACATACACCAAGGCTGGTGGTTTTGAACCTGGCTATTTTGAAACAGCAATGGTAACTGCACCAAAAAAATAGCCAGGTTTAATGGCAGGTGCCTATAGTCCCAGCTCCTTGGGAGTCTGAGGCAAGAGAATCACTTAAGCCCAAGAGTTTGAGGTTGCTGTGAGCTGTGACAGCACTGCACTTTACTAAGGGCAACATAGTGAGACTCTGTCTCAAAAAAAAAAAAGAAAAAGAAAAAAAAATTATTTCCATGGCAGCAATTTTGTAATACAAAAATCTAGAAACAACCAAAATAACATTGACAAGGAGTAGGCAGGTGAGTGGTGGTATAAACAAACAATGGGCTATTTTACAGATGTAAAAAGCAATGACTAAGCTACGTTACTTGAAACAATATGTGTGAATCTTAAACTCACAGGACAGAGCAAAGCAATTTACAGAGACTACCTGTTGTAAAATTATTTTAACAGATGGAAAGTAAAATAATATTCTGCTGTTAAGTATGCATATAAGTATGATACATTTATCAGAATCGCCGCTGGGTGTGAGAGAGCCTCTGGCAAGACAGTGAGGGACGAGGGACAGGGGAAGAGCACACAGCAGGAGACACCTGCTGGAGGGGCTCTTGCTGGGTTTTCAGGTGGCGTGGGCAGTGGGTTCTTGGTAGTTCACTATGTTATTCTTAATATCATTGTATAAATGTTATATAAATGCATCAAATATCAATTTAGAGGTGTAATAATGGAATCTATTTGTATAGACAATTTTAGATAAAATTGTCCAGATCCTAAAATATAAGAAATGCCCTATACCTATTTCCACATGATGAGTAATTATCTACTTTTATTGATGGTTTAAGGCGAGCTACCTTTCATGGAATGAGTTATTAGCTTAATGTAGATGACAAACAAGTACTTACTCATTTGGCAGGCTTCATCTCGGGGATTTTAAATTTTAAGTAATTACCTTTTAATTTTTCTTCAGTTTTATTTCTATTGGCTAATAATAGATGATGTCTCACTGAACTATTGAGGAAGATAAATATATTATAACACGACAGTCGATGTAGTCCATTCAAAAGGAATCTGTTGTGAGCTCTCCTTTTAAACTTCAGATATATTCAACAAGACAGTGTTCGTTTTATGTTTGTTTCAGAATAAGCCCTTTGCTGTCAATATGACAAAATCAAGTAAGATGCTGGGCAGCTAAGAGCCAGATCATTTATCCTGTACTTACATCAAGAGATTTTAAAGAAAGACTATAAATTCTGACAAGGCCTTTAAATACTTGTAACTGACCAGTGGATGGCATAAAAAAAAGTGAAGCATTTTGTTCAATAGCAACAAAAGTACTCAAGTGACTGAGCAGTTAATGAGTACTTGATAGGTCAGATGATATTCATTGTCACCTTGAAGAGCCTCTTAGATTTTTAGAAAATAATCTAGATAAGCTCTTACCATTGAACAAATTTTAAGAGGCTCCCTATCAGACTACAATGACTGCCACTTGCGTCCTTACTAGTGAGCCCCATCATGAGCACATCACTTTAGGATGAGTGCTGTACAATAAATTTGCTTCCTTCTCTTTCATTTCAGATCATTGTGAATGAACAACACAGAAAACTGGGAACAACTCAAGTGTTAGATATTTAAAGCTTTCAAACCAGAACAACAACAATAACAAAAATTTCATGAACACAGGCTTAAATAAATCTAAACTCCATATTCAAAAGATTGCATCTCCCATTCTCTGAGTTCCCTTAACATTGCTGCTGTAGGCATATTATGATCTTTTGATACGTCCCTTTCTTGTGACTTCTGTGATCAGTTATTCCATCAGTGCTTTTTGTCGAAGGGGTCTCAGAGATAGGGAAATCCATCTATTTCTTATAATTGTTTCTTAATCTCAGCACCATTCCCCACTAATTGGGCACCAGGGGCATGTAAATAGAACCTTTCTCCATGAACTTCCACCCTTTTTTCAAAGCAACTTTGCCACGGGTCAAGGGTAAGTGACTGCAGGCACCTAGGAGATGATGTAGCCTTGCCCTGTGTCCTTACCCTGCCACTAATGGACTTTCATGGAACAGGAGTGTGATGGGTGACCTCTGCTCATCAGAGGAGTTGACACACTCTTATTTTCCTATCCTTAAACAAAAACAAATATTCTACTAGAAAATAACATAGATTTACCTTTGACTCTTAATTTTTATTTAAAAATGAAAAAAATCAAATCAAATCAAATCAAAAGAGGCTCTAGAGGACTCAGAGTGAATCATAGAAGTTTCTGCTACTCCTCTGTAAACAAGGGCAGGAAGAGATAGTCCCAAATGCTGCTGCCATGAGCGCCTTCCTCTGGAGCCTGGTCTTTCCCTAACAGCCCAGTCACCCAACTGCCCCAGTCTAATCCTCATGTCTGTAGGGTCCACCAGAGGCAGCCCTTGGGGCTACGGAGCCTGAAAAAGAAAACAAACAAAAAAAAACCCAGCTTGCTGTCCTATTTTTTCTTATTATAGGGGTCAGTAAACTTTTTGGGGAGAGGACATATGGTTTCTGTCACAACTAATTAACCGTCATTATAGTGGTGAAGCTGCCTCATAGACAGTATGGAAAACAGTGAATATGACTATTTTATAATAAAACTTTATTTGTAAGCACAAATGTGAATTTTATGTAATTTCTATCTATCACAAAATATTCCTTTGATCTTTCTTAGCCTTTTAAATAATTTTAAAATCCTGTTAGCTTTCAAGCACACAAGTTGGTACCTCCACTGCCAATGACAGCTAAGATGTATGCTAATATATTCAACTTAATGCAAAATGGCATTGTTACCATAATCTAAAATAAAGAAAAGTAAATTCAGTCTTTTGCATATTCACACTCGCATATCATGGGACTTTAAAAAAACAGGGATTAACTTTTGAAATTTATTGTATTTGCTTGCTATCAGTCAAATAAAACACAAATGAAAATTTTTAAAAGCCTCTTTAGGAAAGAAATGAAAGCAGCAACTTTCTTTCAGAACAAGGGTGATGTGTTTTGCTTTATAAATATCCTTAACTAATGCTCAGCCAGGAATGATGCACAGGTGTGAGGACTAGCCATAGTTTCTGAAAATCTGAATAATTTTCTATCTACATTATAAATTTGGTCACTTCTCTTAGACACACATACCAAATAAGTCTCAGAATTAATGTGCTATATGTGCATTCAGAAATCCAATTTCTTAGAGATACCTCTGAATAGCTAAGTAATGGGCAAGGTGTTGCATAATTATAGTGCTGCTGAATCCTGGCAAGGACCTCCCTTGTTAACATTCAGCTGCCATCAAGGAAGTCAGCAGATATCCATCCGTACTTACCTATTGATGCACAGTTCTGCCTTAACAATCTCCTGTTAAAATATTCTTTCCCGTGTATACTTCCTTAATGTTTGACTTTTGTAATTCCTGTACAAGGATCAGTAATTTGAATACTGCTCACTGTAGTTAGTGATTCTAATGGTTCCTGTTTCCAAACTCTAATTTTCAGGTAAATCAGTGAGCTACATTTCATAACAGTTTTCCAAGATGCCATATTTTATTTAATTTTGAAGCAATTTAAGTGTTTCCTTTAGGCTTTCCCAAGTGCCCGTAAGCCTTGCCTTTGTCTGGCTTATTTATTTCTAATTGTCTTTTGTCACACAATCTGACTACAACTAGTGAGTTTTCTCCTTCCTCTAACATCTCTGCCATCAGACAAAGTGATTTCTTTTCAGCTACAGCTCATTTGCATTCTCACCTGAAAAGATGCACCATCGCGGAAGCCATGCTTCCCACTGAACCCAATTACTCCCACTGTGCAAAGTAAAGTGGGCTTGTACATCCCTTGTGAAATGGGCAACATATGGGCACAGCCATCAGCATAGCTGAACATCTGCGTATGAATGCATGCTGTGTGTGCCTCGCATAAGTTGCACATCCTTATACGAGGGGAGAGAATATGTGGATGGAAGTAAGGTTTACAAATACTGCAGCAGAGAAATAGACAAGTGCAGCTGGGCAGCTGGGAGATGCATTTTCCCAGTGACTGAACCAGATTTGTTCTGTTTTCTTGGTGGAATGGAACTAATCCTAAGTACTCATTTAAAATTTTCTCAATCTTATAACTTTAAAAAATCCTGTAAATGAGCTGGAAAAAGTTGAGAAAATGATACCAATCTTCATTTCACCATGCATCAATCTTTTAGTAAATTATTAGCAATGAAAGCAATGACAATATAATACCAACTGTAGTCATATGTGCTCCTCACTGTCCTAGAGTCTTTACAGGGGTCCTATTATCTAATGTTCTAAAAGTACTATGCCGTAACTCCTGGTTTTATTCCTATATATAAGTGAGTAAAGAGAAGCAGCAATTAGTTAAACTTCATAACTGTAAAAGGCATCACCAGGATATCAACCAAATTGTTTGACTGATTTTATTCTTATCCTCTATTTATTTAAGACCATTCAAAAGAAATTATATCAAGGTGGTGCCTGTTGCTCAGTGAGTAGTGCACCGGCCCCATATACCTAGGGTGGTGGGTTCAAACCCAGCCCTGGCCAAACTGCAACAATGATAACAAGGAAAATAGCTGGGTGTTGTGGTGGGTGCCTGTACTCACAGATACTCGGGAGGCTGAGGCAAGAGAATTGCCTAAGCCCAAGAGCTGGAGGTTGCTGTGAGCTGTGATGCCATGGCACTCTACCAAGGGTGACAGAGACTCTGCCCCCCCCCCAAAAAAAAGAGGGTGGAGGAGCAAGATGGCGGCTGAGTAACAGTTTCCTTGCAACTGGGCACCATGAGTCTGGGGAGACAAGATTCCAGGCATCTCTGGCTGGTGGGATCTGCCAATAATCATCGCTCGGAGGACACAGGGAGTCGGCAAGAGACTTCTGGACCCCAAGAGGAGGACAAAAGCAGTTGAAAAATAGCAAGTGGTTGCATGTGTTTGTTCGGTCTAATCCTGCCGGTAGCTGTAAGTACAACAGCAGTGAGACTGCAACTGGAAAGGTCTTACCTGTGAGCTGTTTGCTGTTTTTGGACTTGGCACGCAGTTTAACTGCCTTGGGAGAGATTGCGCAGGAGTGTGGAGAACTTTGGGTGTTGTCTAGTGCCCCAGACTGAGCTGCTGAGCTGGATGGAGCTAATAGTGTTTGGCTGTGGGCCATGTGGAGCCATTGAGAGAACTGTCCCAGCAAGCTCTGCCTTCAGGGTCACTGAGCAAGGATCTGGTGGGAGCTAGTAATCTAGTAACTGAGCAGCGTAAAGGTGGGGACTAAGCTGCCTTAAAGCCTTAAACTTCAGGGGCAGAGTGAGACTGGTTTTGGCACACTGGGTAAGTAGATAGCCACTTTAGCAGTGATCCCAGCGACAAGCACTTTCCTGGGAAAGCTTCTGCTTAGCCAAGTTTAGAAGTTTAAAGTACCTTTTAAGAGGGCTGAGGAGAGATTTAGAGTCTCAACACTGTGGGGTTTGAGAAATCAGCAAAAGCCTCCAGTTGTATCAGCATTGTGATTAACATCTCATACCCCAGAAGACTACTTGTTCCCCAGGCAATATTCAACAAGATATATATACTGCTTCGTTTGGGGTTTTATTATTTTTTTTTTTTATGTTTTTTGTTGTGGTTGTTGATGTTATTGTTTTGTTTTTTCATTTCAACCTTTTCCCTATAGATTTTTCTTCTCTTTGTTTCATTCTTTTTGTTCTCCATTTTTCTAGTTTAAATACAATTTCCCATTGTTGCCTTTTTCAATAATTATAACTTTATCTTTGCTAGTGTTTCTAACCCTATTGTTTGGTTTTTCACCCAATTTTAACCCATAAAATTTTCTATTTGCTTTTTTTGGTTTGATTTATATCATGTTTGTCTTTCCTGTCTACTTGGTGGAGGTGGGGGTACTATGTCCAATTAGGCTAGCAAAGAGCTGCTGACCTTGAGGGAACCACCCAAAGCAGTACCCCCAAAGGTTGGGGTTTTTTTTTTTAAGGTTGTGTCAAAGTACCCTACTATACACCTATATTGCTCTGTCTTCCTCATTCTGTGCCTATCTTCTCTTTGTCAATATTCCTTTTTACCCACCACCACTCCTTTCTCTTTTTCTTTTCCTTTCTTTCTTTCTTTCTTTTTTCTTTCTTTCTTTCTTTCTTTTATCCATTCTTGCTCTTCAACCTTCTCATCCTTCTGGTCTTGTACCAAAAAGACTCATCAAAATCCTAGTCCACAGGCACAGCAACTTAAAGAGCTAGAGGAGGAAAAAGGAAAATTAGGACAAATCACTCATGAGTAAGAATCAGCAAAAAATTCCTGGAAACATGAAGAACCAGTCAACAGCAACCCCTCCAAGGGACCATGAGGTAGCTACTGCAGAAGATTTCACCTATAAAGAAATGTTAGGAATGACAGAAAGGGAATTTAAAATACGCATGATGAAAACAATGAAGGAAACTGCTGATAAAGTGGAAAATAACCAAAAGGAAATCCAAATATAGAATCGAATAAGAGATGAATGAAATGAAGAATACAGAAAGGATATAATGGAGCTGAAGGA
>CAUYPK010152929.1:0-31807 GCA_963574355.1 Loris lydekkerianus
AAGTGATCCCATTGCAGGCTGGGCAAGGGACTTGAAGAGAAACTTCTCTGAAAAACACAGATGCCCAGCCTACAGACATATGAAAAAATGCTCATCATCCTTAGTCACCAGAGAAGTTCAAATCCAAACTTCTTTCAGATATCATCTAACTCCAGTAAGATCAGCCCACATCACTCAATCCCAGAGATGTTGGTGTGGATGTGGAGAAAAGGGAACACTTCTACACTGCTGGTGGGAATGCAAACTAATACATTCCTTTTGAAAAGATATTTGAAGAACACTTAGAGATCTAAAAAGAGACTCTCCATTCCATCCTACAATTTCTCCTCTAGGTATATATCCATAACTCCAAAAATCACCTTAAAACAAAAATATTTGTACAAGAAGTTTATTCAAACCCAATTCATAATTGCTAAATCATGGAAGAAGCCCAAGTGCCCATCGACCCATGAATGGATTAATAAATTGTGGTATATCTAGACCATGGAATGTTATGCAGCTTTAAAGAAATATGGAGACTTTACCTCTTTCATGTTTACATGGATGTAGCTGTAACACATTCTTCTGAGCAAAGTATCTCATGAATTAAAGAAAAAGTGTCCAATGTACTCAGCCCTACTATGAAACTAATTTATAGCTTTCATATGAAAGCTATAACTCAATTATAACCTAAGAATATGGGGAAGGGGGAAAGGGAAGGGAGGTGAGGGGGGAGGATGGATGGAGGGAGGGTAATGGGTGGGACCACACCTAAGGTGCATCTTACAAAGTGAAACTTGCTAAATGTAGAATATAAATGGCTTGACACAATAACTATGAAAATGCCGGGAAGGCTATGTAAACCAGTTTGATGAAAATATGTCAAATTTTACATAAAACACATTTATGGTGCCCCATGATTATATTAATGTACACAGCTATAATTTAATTACAAAAAAGTCACAAGATAAGCTCCATTTCCATTGCTCATTCTGTTGAAGTCTTGTACTAGCCCTTAGGCATAGGCATTCTCTCGTGCCGTATATTCAGTGTCAATGAAGCAGGTGTTCATTCAGCCTTTCTCTGTCTTTAGTTTAAAAATGAACTACTTCCTCTCCTTTCACATTACTTGTTGTGTTAACACTACATACATAAGTGAATCTCCCTGCAGGTATAATTTTGAAAAAGCTCTAATCATTTTTTTTAAATGTCTATTTTTTTATTACTATTGTCACCAAACCATGACTCTAGACGTATCCTTTCAGTACTGAAGTCTCTCCTTGAGCTAGCTAAGAAAATAGTACAAATTATTTCAGAATAACACTGCACTGCTCATACAGTCCTCATAAATTAAGGCCTTGTATAAAATTATACTTACTCCAAATGATAATGTCTGAGGCTGTGACAATATCTTTTTTCTTTTTTTTTTTTGTGGTTGTTATTGTTGGGGATTCATTGAGGGTACAATAAACCAGGCTACACTGATTGCATTTGTTAGGCAAAGTCCCTCTTGCAATGGTGTCTTGCCCCCAAAAGGTGTGGCACACATCAAGGCCCCATCCCCTCCTTCCTTCCCTGTCTCGACTCTTCCTTTCCCACCACTTCCTCCTTTTTTCTCTCTCTGCTCTCCTTTTCTCCCATCCCCACCATATCCTTAAATGTCATTATTGTCCTCATATCAAAATTGAGTACATAGGATTCATGCTTCTGCATTCTTGTGATGCTTTACTAAGTATAATGTCTTCCACTTCCATCCAGGTTAATACAAAGGATGTAAATTCTTCATTTTTAAAAAGTGGCTGAATAGTATTCTATGGTGTACATGTACCACAGCTTGTTAATCCATTCCTGGCTTGGTGGGCATTTAGGCTGTTTTCACATTTTGATGGTTGTAAATTGAGCTGTAATAAACAGTCTAGTGCAAGTGTCCTTATGATAAAAGGAATTTTTTTCCTTCTGGGTAGATGCCCACTAATGGGATTGCAGGATCAAATGCGAGGTCTAGCTTGAGTGCCTTGAGGTTTCTCCATACTTCCTTCCAAAAGGGTTGTACTAGTTTGCAGTCCTACCAGCAGTGTAAAAGTGTTTTCTTGTCTTCACATCCACGTCAGCATCTGTAGTTTTGAGATTTTGTGATGTGGGCCATTCTCGCTGAAATTTAAATTAGGTGCATAAATATTTAGAATTGAAATGTCTTCTTGTTGTATTTTTTCCCTTGACCAGTATAAAGTGACCATCTTTGTCTTTTTTGACTTTAGTTGCTTTAAATCCACATGTATCTGAAAATATGATTGCAACTCCTCTTTTCTTCTGAATTTCATTTGCCTGAAAATGGTCTTCCAAACCTTAACACTTGAAGCCAGGTGTGTTTCCTGCGGTCAGTAAATGGATGGATTGTGTTTTTTAATCCAGTCAGCCAATCTATGCCTCTTCAGCGGGGAATTCAAGCATTAACATTTATTGAGATAATTGATAAGTCTGGTAGTGTTCTATTCATCTTATTTTGTGAGAGTCCCTTGCTTAATTTTATCTTTTGCATCAGTGTGAAAGTTAGGTTCTGTCCTTTAATTTCTGAGTTCTTACTTTGCTGCTGATCCATTGTGATGGTCAGTGTGTAGAACAGGTTGAAGTATTTCCTGTAGAGATGGTCTTGTGGCAAATTTGCTCAATGTTTCTATATTCATAATTAATTTGATTTCTCCATCAATTTTAAAGCTTAGCTTAGCAGGATATAGAATTCTTGGCTACAAATTGTTCTGTTTAAGTAGATTAAAGGTAGATGACCATTGTATTTGTTCTTGGAAAGTTTCATTAGGGAACTCTGCAGTCACCCTGATGGATTTGCCTCTGTAGGTCAACTGGCACTTACTCTTGGCAGCTTGCAGAATCTTTTGTCTTGACTTTGACAAGGCTCATCATAATGTGTCTTTGAGAAGCTTGGTTAGAGTTGAAGCAACCTGGTGTCCAATATCCCTCTGAAAGGAGTGTGTCAGAATCTTTGGTGATATTTGGAAAATTTTCATTTATAATATTCTCTAGTATGGTTTCCATTCCCCCAAGGCATTCTTCTTCCCCTTCTGGGATTTCCGTAAATCATATGTTGGAACACTTCATAAACTCCCATAATTTTGTCAGTGAACGTTCTGCTTTCTCTTTTTTCTTTTCTGCCTCTTTAACTATCTGAATTATCTCAAGAACTTTGTCCTATACCCCCAAAATTCTTTCTTCTGCATGGTCTAATCTGTTGCTGATACTTTCTATTGCATGTTTAAGTTCCTAATTAACTGCTTCAGTTCCTTCAGCTCTGCTATATCCTTTCTATATTCTTCATATCGTTCATCTCTTATTTGATTCTGTTTTTGGAATTCCTTTTGGTTATTTTCCACTTTATTAGCATTTTCCTTTATTGTTTCCATCATTTCATTCATTGTTTTTACCATCTATAATCTAAATCCTCTTTATGTCATTTCTAACCTTTCTTTATAGGTGGAATCCTCTGAAGTAGCTATCTCACAGTCCCTTGGTGGGGTTACTCTGGACTGGTTCTTCATGTTGCCAGGAGTTTTCTACTGATTCTTCCTCATGAGTGATTTCTTTTATCTGTCTCCTTGCCTTAATTTTCCTTTCACTTTCTCTTGCTCTTTAAGTTGCCATTCCTATGGACTAGGGTTTCGATGAGTCCTTTTGGCATAGGACCAGAAGGATGAGAAGGTTGAAGAGCAAGAAGAGATAAAAGAAAGAAAGAAAGAAAAAAAAAAAAAAGAAAAGGAAAGAAAGAAAGAAAAGACAAAAGAGAAAGGAGAACAGAATATTGACAAAAAGACAAGAGGCACAGAAAGAGGGAGATTGAGCAATATAGGTGTACAGTAGGGTATTTTGACCCAATTTAACCACCCCAATCTCTGGGGGTGCCAGGTTGGGTGGTTCCCTTGAGGTCAGAAGCTCTTTGCCAGCCTGTTACGACACAGTACCCCACCTCCACCAAGTAGAGAGGAAAGACAAAAATGCTATAAAGCAAACCAAAACAAGAAAACAGAAAACTTTACAGGATAATATTGGGGGGGAAACCAAATAAAAGAGGTAGCAAAAATGAAGTTCTAATAATTGAAAAAGGCAACAAAGGGAAATTGTATTTAAGCTAGAAAAATGGAGAAAAGAAAAGAAAAATCTATAGGGAAATTGTTCAAATTAAAAAAACAAAACAACAACAAAAACAAAAGCAAACAAACAAACAACCCCCCCAAAAACAAAGCAGTATAGATATCTTGCTGAATATTGTCTGGGCAACAGGTGATCTTCTGGGGTACGAAATGTTAATCACAATGCTGATATGACTGGAGGCCTCTGCTGATTTCTCAAACCCCGCAGGGTGGAGAGCCTAAATCTCTCCTCAGCCCTCTTAAAAGGCACTTTAAACTTCAAAACTTGGCTAACCAGAAGCTTTCCCAAGAAAGCACTTGTCACTGGGATCACTGCTGAACTGGCTATCCACTTACACAGTGTGCCAAAACCAGTCTCACTGTGCCCCTGAGGGCTGAGGCTGTAAAGCGGTTTATTCCCTACCTTTAGGCTGCTCAGTCACTAGATTACTAGCTCCTCCCCATCCTTGCTGTTTGACCCTGAGGCCAGAGCTTGCCAGGGCAGTTCTCTCACAATGACTCCATGCGGCCCATAGCTGAACACTATTAGCTCCGTCTGGCTCAGTGGCTCAGTCTGGGGCCCTAGACAATGCCCAAAGTTCTCCGCACTCCTGCCCAAGCTCTCCCAAGGCAGTTCAACTGAGTACCAAGTCCAAAAACACCAAAGCAGCTCACAGGTAAGGCCTTTCCAGTTTGCAATCTCACTGCTCCTGTACTTACAGCTGCCGGTGGGATTAGACTGAAGGAACACATGCAACCACTTGCCAGTTTTCCACTGCTTTTGTCTTCATCTTGGGGTCCAGAAATCTCTAGCTGACTCCCTATGTCCTCAAAGGGATGATTATAGGCAGATCCCACCAGCCAGAGATGCCTGGAGTCATATTTCCCCAGACTCACCATGCTCAATTGCAAGGAAGCTGTCACTCGGCTGCCATCTTGCTCCTCCCTGACAATATCTATGTTTAACTATATTCTTACTACATTTTTGTTATCCAGGTTTCTACAACATATGCTATTTTCTAATCATATTATAAAGTTTCTGAACTAGAAATACTTTGTCTTTTTTATTTTTACATATACCTAATTTTGATCCTTCTTTTGTAAAGTATGACACATTGGAGAAATGGATACATACTGTCCTATCTCTATATTCACACTTCTTCTAAATGAGATGTTGAAGCTCTTCCCATTAAAATAAGGAAACTCTCTCTCTCTCTTTGTTCTGGCTTTCCTTTATATTATTTTTCCCCAATAAAATGTGCTAGAAATGGCCTTGTGCCAGCTATGACCTAGGTATTGAGAATTCTAGCATGCTTAAATTTTACCACCATTTGCTTATTAACATATGCTTCAATTTTACCACCATTTGTTTATTAACATATGCTAGCCTGATAAAGAATAAGAGACTATGGTGAGTAAAGGCAAGCAGTAATGTCTGAGAGTGTAACACCAGACAACCCCTTTGCAAGGCCAGTCACTAATGATAGATGTGTGAAAGGGTCCAGGCAAGACTCATTGAGAAAAACCACCACTGAAATACAAGCCAAATTGTTGACTTGGAGAATTAGAAGCTAAATAAATGATTGTTCGTTCAAGCCACTCACTGTTGAGGCCACTACTTATGTGCTAAAACAAACAGAATCACAGAATTAAAATATGGTAATAAAAATCTAGTGAATGTACCTTCTCTTCTATATACCTTGCTCAAATACTACAGCTTTCTATTTTCTATTATGTTTTTGTTTCTTTGTTCTAGTCCTCTGGTACATAAAATTTGATTGATTTAATATGTTCCACACTTAGTAACACAATGTTGTTATGCACTGTCCATATTTGAACTCTACCTCGTTTTTTACACGTTGTTCTCCACTGGATATTTCAAAGTCAATGATATCTTAGAATTATTGGAGATATATCTCAAAAAGGATTCCTTATATTTAGCTGAAACTTTGTATCCTTTGACCAGTAATTTCTCATTCTCTCTCTTCTTCAAGTCTTTGATAAACATCATTGTCATGGAAAATTTAATGCTGGACAATTATGAGGAAAGTCAGGGTTCTTTGTGTTTGGTTCATGTGTTTGAGGATGATGTAGACATTCCACAAGTTGCTTTGTGCAACATAAAAAAGAACATAGAGATTTCTTGAGTCAACAAGAATAATGCCTTTTTGTACTCATATTTCTTCATGTATTTTATATGTAACATAACATAGAAAATTTGCATATTAAGTATTTTTATGGATACAGTTAACTGGCATTAAATTTATTCACATTGTTGTATAGCTATCACCATGATCCATCTCCAAAACTTATCATCGTTCTACTTCAAACTATCTATTAAACAGCAATTCCTCATTTTTTCCTCCTCCCCAGCCTTTAGTAATAACTATTCTACTTTCTGTCTCTATGAATTTGGTCTATGTACTTTGTGTAAATGGAATTCTGCAATATTTGTCCTTTTGCTTCTGCATCTTATCTTTGAAATTCACCCATGTTGTAACATGTATCAGAATTTTATTCCTTTTTAAAGAAAAAGGGTAGCCATGAAAGTCGTAACTATTTAAATTGCACACAAACTTCCTGGCCACTCCCTATTTCCTTACATATATATACCAGATTGGTTTATCTCTTCATCTTTCAAAAGATAACATTTGAGTTTCCACCATTTGACCACTGTAAATAATGTCACCAGGAACATTGGTATATAAAGATAAGTCATTCAAGTCCCCACTTTTGATTTTCTTAGGTATCTCCCTAGAGTGGAATTCATAAATCATTATTTATTCAGCATTTTAAATGTATGACTAGGTAGGCATCCATGTACAACTATATAAATATTGAAAATTATACATAAATTATAAAGAAATCTGTCAAAGTTCCTAATAAACTAAAAGAAATATTTTTATGTTGTTAAGTTTGCTCATTTTCACAATAAATTACTCTCAAGTAATTTTTTTATTCCCATACGCCCACTCCTCTGTGAAGAGTTATCTGTCATATTTTTAGATGCTCAACTGTAGATTGAAAATACCCTCCTTTGTAGTCTGTGCCTTGTCAACCTGTCTTTGCAGCTTAAGAGCCTGAAACTCTTTTTATGGCTAAAGAATTCCCTCTTTGTGCTGAGAAGCCAGGAACAATGATCATATTATCCAGCATATAACTAAAGTAATAAAGAAGGAAAAAAGCTTTAACTGGACTTGGTCTCTCAGCTCTCTTGATTCTATCCTATTGTAAGGTAGAATCAAATATTGCCTCACAAATATGAAGCAAATAAAAGGACTTTGTTATTTAAAAATTAGTAGTGCAAAGCTCAGGTTTTCTTTCTGTTTTTCACATTTCTCATATAAACAAGACATTTACAAATACAGAACATGATATAATATTGAAGTAAAAACGAAAAAAATCTGTGAGGTACACTATAGTAAAAAAACATAGCATTTTTCTTCTTCTTTTTTTTTTTTTTCTTTTTGTGGTTTTTGGCCAGGGCTGGGTTTGAATCGCCACTTCGAGTATATGGGACTGGTGCCCTACTTCTTTGAGCCACAGGTGCTGCCTAGCATTCTTATTTTTTTAATTGTCATTCTAACTGCTCCAAATCTTTTGAAAATATAACCATTTTTGGTTTGAGTTTATGAAGTAGAAAGTGAGCAGGGAAAGAGCTGTCATTCAATTCCATTTCATAGTAGCTAATAAAATACAAATTTTTATCAGAAAACACAGAACATGAAAAGGAAAGGAAAGGAAAGGGACATGGGGAGGAAATGATGAGATGAAGAAATAAAAGTCAAGAAAAGTGAGAAGGAAGAAAGAGAGGGAGGAAGGAAAAAATTTGAGCTATGCGTGCTGGGGCCAACAATGTGCCTTGGGAATTAAACCAATAGGAGACTGGTGATGAGATTAGAACAGAATCCACAGATCAAGGTGAGAATTTACAACTTTCCTTAAGAAAAATGGAATGGAGTTGAAGAAGTTTATAAAGGGACAAAGTGAGATCAAAATTTTATTTTAAAAATACATGCTGTAATTTGGTAAGGGAACTAGAATGGATAAAAGCAGAAGGAGGACCTACTCCTATCCAGATAGAAGAATTTGCAGAAGTCCTTGTAGGAGATTGTGTTACTTTGAACTAAAGAGAAATGAAGATAGAAACAAAAATTTGAACACATTTAAAAAATGAAGGAGAATAATGAATAATTACAATACTTGTGTGTTAGGTGTGAGCAATTGATAATGATAATACGTACTAAGCTGGTACACAGTGGAGGAAACAGAATTGGACAGGATAGACATTGAGACACTTTTTCTGTAAGATTAGAAAGCAGTGTTGTACCATAATAAAGAACCACACTCACATTCCCTAGTTTTATTACATAAAATAATAAAATTTCCATTTTTAAAATAGAATAATGTAATAGTCTATTTGTCTAAAGGATATAATTGCAATAGATCTTAATTGTTTATTTATACAAATTATAAGATAGTTGGGCTTTTAACTAATGCTCAGTATTTCTCTGTAATTTCTTGAATTTTGTCTTTATCTGTTCTAAGTTGGGCTCTCCAATTATTCTCTTAAGTTACAAATAACTGCCTGAATAAAAAAAAGAACTGAAAAAAATAGAATTGAATATAAAAGGTCTTTGTAATGAATGTGAATTTTTTTGGTGTTAAATGGGCTCGATATTGGAGAAATTCAATTAACATTGGGATAATAGCATTTAGAGAAACAAATTTGTGAATTTTTATACTTACTTTTTATTCTTAAACCATTTAGAAGTTCAGCTTACTTATATTATCCTATACATTTTGAGGAATATATGAGGCACATTTTGAGGAATATATGAGGCACAAAATATAAGGAAGAAAATCATTGGCAAAGAAAATTTGAGCATAGATAAACCTAAAAAATAATGTAATCTATAATATAATTTTGTAACTACAAAAATATATTCCATTAAGCTACCACAAAAGAATATAAAGTATAAAAACATGAAAAAATAAGATAAAAGATATATTTATCTTTAGATGTATTTCATTAAAAAGTTATTAGTTTAATAGGTGCATGTTTAAATATGCCTCTCCTTTAATCTAAAACTAACAATAACAATTAAGAAAAAGGAATTATTGACAGCATATGAGAAAAATATTTTTGTCCTTCATTTGAAAATGTAAATTATTTTCCACATTTTCTTTATATTCAAATAAGACTCTATACACTTTAAGTCATGCAACATTTTAAAACAACAGTGTTTCTTACGCTTTAACCTTAAAAATTCTAAATCAGTGGGATCACTTTCATCAAGTTTTACTTTATGACCAGCATGATAGAAAGGGCTGAAGAAGGTTGTCAAGGGCAGACAGTCTGTCTAAGGACTTCGTTGCATTTCGATGTCTTTTAATTAGACAGGTGTCATGTCCATTCTAAGGAGATCTATCAAAACAGTATTCCTTTTTTTCCTTTGTTTTCTTCTTCTTTTTTCAGTTTGACAGAATTGAGTGAAAGGAAAATTTAAAAGAGACATGTTTTGTTTTTTTCTTGAGCTACTGACAAAACAGTAAAGCAAAAGAAAAGGCAAGAGTCTGAGTGCTGAGAAAGCACCTGCATAATGCATAATAATATTTGCCTTGTATTGAAGCCGGATTTGCATGATGGTCCTGACTGAAAAACAGGAAAGACTTGAACTTGAACCAGATTACAGCTACCATTATATACATAGTGTAGTGTTTACATAGTTCACTTCGATCATTGCTAAAACCAGTCACAATAGTTTAACCAGAGTTGGTGTGTATGTGGTATGAGTGATGAATGAAAATAAATGTGTCAGAAATTAATAAGAGGCTTTAGCATTTTATTTCTTCAGAATTCTTTCTAATCCTGTATCAAACTATGCCCTATGAGTGAGGTATTCACTCTAGAGAAGTAGCATGAGCATAGCATACATTTAGGAAAGACATGTTTTCTTCTAAGACATAACCACGGTAATGGGTTTGCCAATAGATTTTTCTCTTATGATAAATTCTGTCAAAGTCATCATGAGACAGACATTATCTAGGTCAACTGAATAATCAACCAAGAAAACTCAAGGAAATCAGTGATATACACATACACACACATTTGCACTTACACACATACACAACAAACCTTGAATGCATAACTCAGTAGTAATATGTCTCCATATGAAAGATAAATATGAATACTAACCCAAGTGATGAGATTTTGTATCCCAAGTGTATCAACCTCAAGTGATGAGATAGGTGCTAACTGTGAAAGCGTTTAGTGAAGAAGTCAGAGAACACCTGTAAGGAATAAAATCTAAGCTGAAGGTGACCAGTGGGATGAATCCAGCCATGGTGAAAAAACATGGAGCATAGCAACCAAGGGAAAAGTACAAACACATGTGAGGCCCTGTCAGAGCACAAATTTCACTAAGCAAAGTTAAACTAGTAATGGAAATTTTACTCAAGGTTGGTACAATAAGGGAGAGAGAACAGAACACAATCTGAACTAATCACCTTTGAAAAGAAAAGCTGGAGAGGTTTTGAAATTTTTTTAAATTTACTTTTTATTAAATCATAACTGTATACATTCATAAGGTACAATGTGATGATCTGATATATAATGTGGAATGCTTAAAATGATTAACATAACCGTCACCTTACTTACTTATTTTTTGTGGTAAGACATTTATAATTTTAGTTATTTGAAGTGTACCCTTGCACATTAGCCGAGATCCCACAAAATTCTCTCCCTCCTCCCAACAATCACCTTCTTTCCCTCCCCTCTCCCTCCTCTCGCCTCCCTCTTGCTAGAATATATTTGTGTTTTATAATTGGAATGAATGTGTGTTTACATATTGGTTTCATAATAATTTTGAGTACATTGGATACTTTTTCCTCATTCTTGAAGATACTTTACTAAGAAGGATATGTTCCAACTCCATCCATGTAAACATAAAAGATGTAAATTTTTAAAATTTTAAAAATCTCAATTTTTTAAAATGGCTGAATAGTATTCTATGGTATACATATACCACAATTTGTTAGTCCATTCACAGACTGTTCGGCATTTGGGCTGCTTAAAAGACTTGGCAATTATGAATTGGGCTGCACTAAACATTCTGGTGCAAATGTCTTTGTGGCAAAATTATTTTTGTTCTTCTGGGTAAATAGCTAGTAAGAGAATTGCAGGATCAAATGGGAAGTCAATTTTTAATTCCTTAAGAATTCTGCATACTTCTTCCGTAAAGGTTGTATTAGTTTGCAATACCACCAGCAGTATAGAAGTGTTTTTTTCTCTACACATTCATTCCAGCATCTGCAGTTTTGGGATTTTGTAGTGTGGGCTAATCTCACTGGAGTGAAGTGATATCTCAGAGTGGTTTAGATTTGCATTTCTCTGATGATTAAAGATGATGCGCATTTTTTTCTTGTGTTTGCTGGCCATTTTTCTGTCATCTTAAAAGACATTTCTGATCAATTATCTTTCCCACAAAGAAATGGAATTTTTTATTCTTTTCTTATTGATTAATTTGAGTTCTTTGTAGATTCTGGTCATCAGACCTTTGTTAGAATCATAACCTGCGAAAAATCTTCTCTCATTCTGGAGGCTGTCTGTTTGCTTAAGTTTTAGTGCATTTAGCTGTGTAACAGATTTTTAGTGTGATCAAATCTCAGAAATTTTTGGTTTGCTTTAATTGCTGGGGGGGTGGTCTTTCTCACATTTTTTTTTCTTTTTCTTTTTCTTTTTTTTTTTAGAGACAGAGTCTCACTTTGTTAACCTCAGTACAGTGCTGTGGCATCACAGGTCACAGCAGACTTCAGCTCTTGGGCTTAGGGGATTCTCTTGCCTCAGCCTCCCAAGTAGCTGGGACTACAGGAACACACCACAATGCCTGGCTATTTTTTTGTTGCAGTTTGGCCGGGGCCGGGTTCAAACCTGCCACCCTCAGTATATGGAACCGGCACCCAACCCATTGAGCCACAGGCGCTGCCCCCTCATAAAGTATTTACCTTGTCCATTATCTTCAAGCATTTTCCCTGCACTCCTTTTCAGTATTTTTACAGTTTTATGTCTTAAATTTAAAATTTCATCTAGTGAGAATAAATTTTTGTTAGTTTAGAGATATGGGTCCAGTTTCGTCTTCTGTAGGTCACTAGCCAGTTCATCCAGCACCATTTGTTAAATATTGATTCTTTTCCCCAAAAATGTTTTTGTTAGACTTATCAAAGATCAAATGAGGTATAGGGCTGGGTTCATCTCTAGATTCTCCATTCTATTTTATATATTACATCTTTCTTTTTTGTGTCAGTACCATGCTGTTTTGATCACTATCAATTTGTAGTATAATCTGAAGTCTGGTAGTGTGATGCCTCCAGATTTGTTTTTATTTCTAAATATTATATTGGCTATTCAGGGTTTTTCCTGATTCCACATAAAATGATGTTTGTTTAGACAGAGTCTCACTATGTCACCCTCAGTAGAGTGCTGTGGCACCACAGCTCACAGTAACCTCAAACTCTTGGGATTAAGTGATTGACTTGCCTCAGCCTCCCAAGTAGCTGGGGTACAGGCACCTACCACATACCTGGCTATGGTTTGGTTGTAGTTGTGATTGTTATTTAGCTGGCTGGGGTCAGGTTTGAACCTGCCACCCTCGGTGCATGTGGCTGGCCCCAGAACCACTGTGCTACAGGTGCTGAGCCTGAAGTATTATTTTTTCCAGGTTCTTTAAGTATGACTTTGGTGCTTTAATGGGGATTTCATTAAATCTGTAGATTGCTTTGGGTAGTACGGACATTTTAACAATGTTGATTCTTCTCAACCACAAGCATGGTATGTTTTTCCATTTGTTAACATCTGTCATTTCTTTTCTCAGGGTTTCATATTTCTGTTTATAGAGATCTTTCACATCCTTTATTCGATGGATTTCCAGGTATCGCATCTTCTTTGGGTATTTGCATCATCTACTGTAAAATGAATAGAGTCCTTAACTGTATTTTCAGCTTGACTCTTGTTGGTATATATAAAAGCTACTGATTTGTAGGTATTGATTTTGTATCCCAAGACACTGCTATATTCTTTGATCACTAAGTTGGGAGGACTAGAGCCTATCTGTGTTGTTAATTGCCTTTACCAAAAGGAAAAGTAAATTTCCTCAAATCTTCATGACAAGTAGTAATTTTATAACTTCCAGAAAGACAGCCACCTAAGTTAGGTTCCTACCTTCCCACAGAAATAAGAGATAGAGATGTTATCTTTATTGATGCTTACATTTCAAAGAAATGACTTCCAAATCTTGGAAAGGACAGTCATTGGTTGTAAAACTGACAAGAGGCTTTAAAAAAAAGTTTTACATCTCCATGAAGCAGAGAAAGAATTTGCAATTACAAGTTTTCTAAAGCAAGACTCTAAGGAAAGAGATGTCAAGCAGATAGGAAGAAGCCTGTCTAAAGTTTGCTCAAGTAAACTTAAGGCTCCCTTCGTCAACCTTGAGCAAGGAGCAATTTGATTTTGAAATACACATCTCTGGTCATCACAGTTTTTCTCTTCTTGTGTCTGAAACTAATCAACATGTATACATGTGTTCAGTGTTCTATTGCTTTTGATTCCTACATGCTATCCTCTGATACAGGTATCAAGGATTCATAATATTTGTTAAACAATAAACATTTCTCCAACAGTAAGTGCTATAATATATACGTATGGAAGACTTATAAATGTTTGTGTTCACACAAGATGAAATGCAATCTCAGCTTAGAGCAGCCCATATCAAATTGAAATCTGCACAAGACCAAGCTCAATATCTTCTCTCCCCATTCAACCTCCACATAAGTTAATAATTAATTTTTGCCCCAAATTCCTTTTTATGGTTTATTTTATTAACTTATAAACAAAAAGCATAAAAGTCCTTTGATGGTTCCATTTTATTTATCTCATATATAACCTGCAGATGCTTTCACTCCTTATTTTAGTGGTGTAGCTAGTATATTTGACAACACAAATGGATTATTTTTTAATATTCATTTTTTTCTATACCAAAAATTTTATTCAGTAATAATCTTAAAATAAATGACAAAAATTGTTAGAAAAGAAACACAATGAAGTTTGTCTTATTGAATCACATGTGCATTTGTATAATCATTTCATTTAAACATATACAAATTAATAATAAAATTTAAGTAAAGATTATAGAAACAAAACAACTCAAATTCTGTTTATTTATGTGTAAAATAACTGCACCCTCTTTGTTTGTTTCATAATTATAGCTTTCAGTGCAGAAAGATATAATAACATACGGGTTTGAAACACAAACTCTATCTGAAGAAAGCTCAAAGGATTCCAAATTCTTATAAACTGACCATTAAAATGAACTAGTTTGGCTGAGGCCACGTTTACTGGAAGATACCTTTGAAACTGCATTTTTTTTAACTTAACATATCTGAAAACACAATGTTCAATAATGGACAGGCAATTAAAATATGCTAATTTCAAGATTGTATATGTATATATAGTAGAATCTCTGTAAGTTGACCATCCGAGGGACTGTAAAAAATTGATCCACATATGGCGGTGGTCAACATAAGGAACTAGCTCTACTGTACTGATACATACATGTACTTTCCTTTCTTGCACACCTTTAATTAGAGAATATCATACAAAATTTCACATAACCAAACCATATTGAAATAATAGTTATAGTATCATATGAAATCTATGCATTTACTGTTTTCTCATGGTTTAATTATTCTTTCTGAAGAAAGAGTCAATCTTGATCTATTTTTTTTCTTCTTGCAAGCATACATGGAGAAATCATTCTCAATGCTGGCTACAACATTTAGCGTACCTGGACATTTTTCCATAGAAAATGACTTCAATTACATTATCAGATATCTGCCATCCTCTTCTTTTAGAGTCTCTGCAATTTCTGTATCATCCTCACTTGCTTCTTCTACTTTACCAGTGGCTTTATGCACATTTATGTTGGTCACCAGTGCTTGGAAAACGGCTTCTGTGTCAGGCTCATTACAGGTTGTCACTTCATCATTCATTGCATCAAAACTTTCAAAATATACTCCTTTGAATTCTGCCAAGAGAGACAGACTGTCTGATGGGGCCAAAACATCATGCTTTGGGGTGTGACAAATCCAGTTTTCTTGAAGCATGTCTGTATCGTTTCTGGTAAAACTTTATTCCAAGCAGAACTGATTCAAAGGACAGTATCCAGAGTGTTAAATGATACAATGGATGAAGTTACTTCCATAGGTGGACCACAGGTTTGGGTTTTAGTAATGACTCACTGTAGGATCTGGGCATGGCAGTGCATTTTAGATGTTTTGATGATGCCTTGGACAAGAGGTTTGATTTTTGAAGCAGTGCCTAAAGGCAGAAATTTCATTGTCACATTTGGGAGATAATTCATATGTGGTTGGCTAGAACCACATATGGTTGTGTATTGTCAAAAGAATAGACTGCTTCTTTCTCTTTATTGCTTAGTCCATATTCCCTACATATGTGTTTGATCTCCAATTGACAGAGGTCTTCAGGCTTCAGGTTCTTGAATGTGCCGGTTTTGTAGATTAACCAATCACCAAGGGCTTTAGGTTGAGTGAGTACAAAGCAGAACTGCAAAACATTCTTTGGAGGATTTTCTACTTTTACATTTATCCCCCTTCAATGACAAAGTTCCTGTCAGGCATCATCTTGAAAAGGAGTCTGCATTCATCATCTTTGAAACCTCTGGCAAAGTCAGGGAACTTCTTGATGAACTTTTCCACAACTTCTACTGGAACGTCACTGGATTCACCATGCAAGGCTTTCGGGGTGATCTTGTGTCACAGTTTAAATTTCTTAAGCCAACTACTTGATGCTTGGAGATCTGCCACCCCAAATTCCTGTGCAATTTTTTTAGTAACTTCTCAGATCATTCATCCAAAAATTCAGGCATTAACTACTTTTATTTGTTTAAACAGCTTCATATGGCTTCCTTAATGAGAAAAGTTTTCCTCCTTTTCTCTCTAAGTACTCACGTTTACGTTTTTGAATGTTTTTAACCATGGTCTTACTAATACCAAAATGTTCCCTCATCTTATTTTGGCTGCTGATTTCCAGAAAATGTATAAAATAAACCTTTTCCTTCAATGTCAGCCCAGACCTTCACATTGAAAAAATATTCCACAACAAAAATATACACAATAGGCTTAACCCAACACATGGTAATAATAAAGAACTTATACTAAAGAAAAAATAATACAATAAAGGTACAAAGCTCACACCTTGTACCCCTTGATGTAGAGTAGACTCAACTGGTCAAGTATAGAAGGTAAATTAATATCATGAATCATGGTCCTAATGGTCAAAATACAATTTAAAGAGGCAGTCAATACATAGAGGTCAGTCTTGAATACAAGTGGTGCAAGTCTGGTCTATGAAAGTTAGATCACCTTAAGGAGATGATCAATGTAGGGAGGTGGTCAGCTATGGAGGTTCTACTGTATATGAATAAAACTCATTGGTAACGATGACAATTATTTGGCATTTAAACCAAAAATAAGATTTTTTTTAGGAAAATTATATTTTATCACTGACATTTAAAAATAGATAAAATGTTACTCAGTTTATTACTGTTTCCAAATTATCTACAAACAATGCACCTTTCTTTTGTCTTTGATTGCGACTCCTTTATTTTTCCTTCATCTGTATGGTGGCCAGGTACTTGTACTTTTAAATTAGAATTATTAAAATGATCTTTCAGTGCCATCTGATGATAGATTTTCCTTTCTCAGAGATAGTCTTAATATCAGTGTAAGATTAATCTTCCTAAAATAACATCCATATATTTGTCTACATTAAAGAGTAAAGAAAAAGCACATTGATTCCCTATTTCTTTTATTTATTTATTTTTTATTCCCTATTTCTAACTGACAAAGTCTGTCCATATTTTGCCATTAACCTTTCCTGTATTAATCCTTGCTTTGTCCACCCTAATTCCCTGTTGTTTCTCCACATGCCACACCAGTTCTCACCTAAAGGGCACCCTGCTTCTCCTTCCCAGGACACAGAACTCTCTTCCAATAAACCCTTTCCATTAAGATGAGTTTAACTCTTCTCTACTAACTTTTCTCTACAAGTCCATAATAATCTGACTCTCCCTTGAATTACTATGAAATACAATCAAATTATATTTTATTTCTACTGTAAATTTTGTCTACTGAAAAAGTACATGCATTATTAGTATGGAAGGAGACAGGAAAATTAAAAATTATTCTAAGGAATTTCATTATTTCTGAGCAAACTTTAAAGATTTTAAATCATACATCAGAATCACACATAAGGTAAGAGTTGTGTCTACAAATACAAGAATTTCTATACATTCAAAAAATTGTACCTTTACAATTTACAAGATGTTTAGAACAGTTATGATGTACAATTTAAAAGTGATTTGAGGGAAGGTGTCTCACAACATCTTAATAAAATAAAATTGTGTACTGTAGATAGCAGATATTGGTGATACTTTATGATAAATTCAATTTTTGTATGGTAACTTTTTTATTATACATCTTTCTAACACAATGAGATTATTAGTTCAATTTAAAATCATTATATCTCATATAGATTCCTGAAATAGATTATAGTTTCATAGATTTAAAAAATAAACTAGAGTTGAACTATATATGTGAGAAAAATTAAAATAATTTTCTCATCTGGTGATAATACTACAAGTTCTACTTTATTCCTTCACATTTAGATATATACATTTGTATAAAATTTGTTGTTAAATTGTCTGTGGCTCTCAAAGACATTATTTACATGCTTTTCAGATGGCAGGAATGTAATGATCACTTCTCATTGGACTTTTGTTGGTTAGAGAGTTTCTCTACATGGTAATTTCATTATGTTTTAAACCTGTGTTCCAACTCCCACTGCTGTAATTACTGGTGAAATTTAGAGTGAACAGATTGAAAAGTTATGCTACCTACTACCAGATATCCAAGGATAATTCCCCCATCAACTTCTGGAGCTAGACTAAACTGTCATTTTATATTTTTTTTTAAAGGAAAAAATTCTTTACAGCTAGATTCTTACAGGTGGGAATTCTATTGAAATAATAGGTAGCTGCATCTTTAACAAGTAAAATCTTCTTTGCAGGTATGGAGCTCTTTTATCAAAGTGAGTAGCATGTCTGTTCTCATTTAGTATAAACCACTTTTGATATTTTGTTAGTTTATTTTAAGGCAAGTAAATTTTTTCTAACTAATGATACCAGTTAGTTTACAAAATTTTAAAATAAACTTCGTTATCCAGAAAACATCCCCAAAGGCAATTAGAGCTCAGATTCATAACCTACACTAGAGTTTAAAACTTTTGCACCCAAAACAAATTTTATTCCCTGGACCAAGATAATTCTCAACAATGCCAGTTAAATGAGAGGTTTCTCTATTTATTAGTATCTTGGCATATTACAGTGGTACCCCCAAAACTTTGAAAGAGCTAGTATCTTTAGAAAATGTTTAAGATATTACCTGAAAGGTGAAAAACTCAGAAAAAATGACTGAAAAAGAATGCCCACCGGAAATCATGCTAAATCTTCACTCCACAAGGTTATTAATCCATTCTTTGTTCCTTTCTGAAACCAGTGAATCTAGAAAGATGCACGTGCTGCTGATTAGAACAAGAACTTTGTCATTTTCCTATTCTGAATGAGGTTATTGCCAAGAACAACCAAACATCCTTAAACAAGCAAAGGACAATCACTGACTGTCTAAGAAGGAAATCCTCATAGTGATCATTCGCTTCACTTCATACTTTTCATATGAGAAGAACCAGATAGGCAAGTTGGGTAGAAGGTTTGTTTCCTGAATCCTAGTTCAGGGCTAATAGCAGCAGTGGGAGTTGAAACACAGGTTTAACTCATAATGAAATTACTGTGGAAAGGTGCTGTTCAACACACAGTGGTCCAGGGAGAAGTGATAGCTACACTGCTGTTATCTAACAATTTCATCAATGATTGTTAGTCTTTTGGTGGTAGCAATCAATGGAAGAAGCTGTTGATAAAACTAAGTACAGTAAAGGTACACGTGTCCAGTGTTTTCTACATTTTTTGAAATGTAAGTTTTCTTTTCTCTACAAAGCTATGATTAGAAGTGATTATTTTGGTGTGTGTTATTTCTAGACCTTTTTACCTTTTGATTATGCGTTGCAATTGCCATGAGGAATCAAACCAAGCTAGTCTTTCTTTTCATATATACTGATCTTGTATAGATGTCCTTTATTAGCTTTGATAATGACTGTATGCTAACTTGTATAAAATTAAATGAGATTTGCATGGGAACAATATCAGTAGATACTGCCTGCATTTGTTTTACTATTTATTTTTATTCTTTTATTTTTGTTTCTAAAGAAATCTCAGGCTTTAGTGTTTCCATGTCTGAAATATGGCCAGAGTATCTGTTTTACCATGTGACTAGGTCATACTACATTTTAATGATAACCAAACTAGGATAAACTCTACCTTGCTGATTGTGCACACCCATACATGAACACAGATCAGCTCTTTATTCATCCCTGGGATCTTGAAGAGCATCTGCACATATGATCAGAGATTCATCAGCATGTGAATTGTGTCCTGCGCCTCCCTATGTCCTTCTCAAGTTTCATGTTGCAATGTCCAGTTATTGGAGCTACCTGAAAGCTCACCTTTGTCATGCAGAAATTGTGCGTTGTTTGAAGTCAAATATTCACGCCAAAGGTGCTTAGGAAGCCAGAATGTTGTGATCTTGTGCTCAGATGTAATAAACATGATCTGCCCCTAATCTGTGCCACGTGTGGTCTTTCCACCCCAGCTCCAGGCTCACCAACTACCTTACTGCATTCTCTCTCAGGTGCCAGCTTTCCTTTTCTTCAAAAAGCTTTCTTACTCTCATGAAACAGATGCTTTAATTTATGATCCTCTTCTCCTCTATGGCACTTCAAGGATAATCATGCACTAAACTTAATTCCATGGAGTTTCTCCATCTCTGGAGTTTTGTTCCTTAAATTTTGGCAATTTTAGCAGCTCTCAACATGACCTCCTGTGTCTTTAATCTAGTATAGTTCCTTTTTTAAATCTTAAGATACTATTCTCTATCTTCTGTGAACTGGCAAATGTCCTCAGGGAAAAACAAAACAGGACGCAACTCTCTGCCTAATGCCTCCCTTCTCTTGGGGATTCTATTCTTTCCACCCCTGGCTGCATTGTTCCCACCACATCCAGTGCCTTTTAATAGGGGCCTGTGCGGTTAGCTCTGTTTCACAGCATTCACAGTAAGCACTGAGTTTGTTGCAGGTATTTCGTCGCCATCGGAACCTGTATCTAATCCCTATTATTATAAGTATTGTTTGCCCAACAAATTTCTTAACCTGACTGATTTCTTTTATCATTATTATTATTATTATTATTTTGCAGTTTTTGGCTGGGTCTGGGCTTGAACCTGCCATCTCCGGCATATGGGGCTGGCGTCCTACTCCTTTGAGCTGCAGGCATCGCCCAACCTGTCTGATTTCTTACAAACTAGTTATTTTGACCCACCAATGGACACTTTTCATGTTCCTTCACATTTATAATAAAAGAAAACATGTCCTATCCTGAGTCATCTGCCTAGGACAATAAAATAGCAGAAAAATTAATAATGTTGTCCTAGAAAGGACTAAAAAAGCAATGTCTCCTTGGACATTGTAAGGACTTTTTTTCCCCAAGCTTCAAGAACTATGGCAAGGCTATAAGCAAGTAAAGAGTGGGACCTGGTTTTGTTTCTAAAATATCATGGGAGCTGTGTGGAGATTAGATTGTGGTGGAGTGAGTGTGCAAGCAGTGAGGCCAGACAGAAAAGTTTTGCAGAAGGCAGCTGGAGATGAAGCTGGCATAGAATAGATTTATAGCTGTGGAAATGGAGAAATTCCCTACTTCTGAGGGAATGCCACAGAAGAGCTTAGATATCTCCCAGATGGTAGCAAGATTTCTCCAGTTCCACAGCTACAATTCTATTGTAGTACCATTGCTACAGATTTTCCTCTTCATGAGAATAGTGCTAAAATATTCTTGGCTTTAGCGAGGGGGCATAAGCTGCAATCAGTCTCTTTCTGAGAGGGCCTGGAACAACTGCTCCATGACACTCATTAAACTCTTTTCTTAATCACTATCTTCTGCTCCCAATTTCTGAGATACTGTCACTTTTTCTGTCATCCATCAGAATTCTTTTGGGGAACATCACTTAGAGGTCTCTCATTTCTTAGTACGGTTTCAAGTTGATGTTTGAAGATTCTGATGGAATTATTTGAATTCTATATTTTTCTTCTTTCAAAGAGATATAGTCATGAAGAACAGGTAAACGTGCACACTCATGCACAAACTTAAAAAGACTATAGATTGGGTAGTATATCAGAATTCTCTCTGCAATTTATTGGGTATTGGTTTAATTCAACAGACTCTTCTAATTTTACACACTAAATATTCTTTATCCACCTTGAATAATAGTTTTTAATAGAGTCTATGCTTAAAGATCAAATAGAGTTTTTCAAATATAGATGTGCCCAGATCCTTTCCAGCTGTGTAGAATCAGAATCATGAAGGTGTTAATCATCCCCATTTATATTAGTTTTGCAAGTGATTATTATGAACAGCTTCATCTAAGAAGCCTTACCTTAGGATGATATGCCCTCCTACTTTGCTGCCACTTCAGAATATTTTATATAATGAGTGATGTCACCTGTGAAAGTATGTTGTAAATGTGATCAGTATGAGGAAGAAAATAAGTCAGAAAATTTGTTTACTGATTTAGATAATTTGGATGCAGTCCTTCCTAACTCCACAAATTACCTGCCCACCTGTGTCTGGGCAGGTAACATGGTTTCATTATGAAGCATCCTTAAGCGATGGAACCTCTGACTAATTATTGTCAGGATAATAGCATAGCAGCAGCTGAGCTAAAACAAAACCCTAATGTTAGGCAAATATTTTCTAAAGTTTCACAGTCTTGCCAAGAGGTCAAATTATTTATGACTAAATCATCTGTCACTCGTCAGGGACCAAATTACTTTCTATTGGAGCAAAATTGGCCAGTTGGAACTTAACCTTGTAAAGTTTAATACCTGATAAGAACCACAGTATCACACTCATACTTTCGCAACTGCAAACTGGATTTTTCTGCGATAATTTAACATGGAAATATGCTTTACAGAGAAAAAAAAATCATCGTTCTTTATTTTATATGTTGATACCATTAGTGATGATTTTATATTCTCTGAACACAAGATCACAATTACGCTATTAATTTAGATAAGCAAATGAGTTATATTACAAGAGAATGAATGAGTATATTAGGTTTCCAAATAATATGTGCTGGCTTGAATTACACTCAGGTACTTAGTCACTACGTGAAGCCAGTCAATTAACAAATGCGTTTTGATCCAGTCTTCTAATCTCTAAAAGATAATGACAACATTTTTCTAAGTAATCTCATAAATGGCAAGCAGAGTTGCTGGCGTATATTCACGCTCTGTGATAGTTGTTAACTGTATGCCATGTTACAAACAAAATTGCAAGAGCTACAGATTAATGATTCCTTTTCTATTCTTCTTGATGCGCCCACTTATTTTCCAGTATCTTCTTTCTTCCTTTTTATACTATTCTTTACTACCATCACCTTCTAGAATGCATACAAATATACTACTGCAAAACCTGACAACTGGAAATAATAGTTCTACTTCTCTCTCTCTTTTTTTTCATTACTATTCTAACACGGTAGTTCTATTTGACTCTGTTTATTAATGTTGACATTCTAGCCTATTGAGGTCTCCCTTTTTCATGAATTTGATTTATAGAGTTCCGATAGGTTTGTGCAGCAGTCTTTTATCTCCAGGAAAATTTTCTGCTCTATTTTGTAGGAGTTCTAGTTCTGACATTTGGTGACATTTTCTCTTACTGTTGACAGTTTGGCTTTTTTTTTTTTTCTTTTTTTTTTCTTTAGATAGTGAACCTCACTGGTGTAGTGTTTCATTTGTTTTATCCAGTCTGGTTTATGTATAAAAGCCTTACAAAGTTCTCTTCTCACAATATATTCTTGTTTTGGTTTACCTTGGCACTACTTTTTGTTTGCCACAAATTATTTTATCATTTACTAGGATATGGAACGTTGAATTCTTTTTTCTCTGGGCATCAGGCAAAAGCTTTTTTGTTACTATTTTTTTAAATAAGAAATCCTCCTACCAATAATCATTATGTTGTCAAATTTATGTATTTCTGAAGCACCATAAAATAAAATTTCTTAATCCAACTAAAATTCAATTTTGTCATTATTTTGTAATTTGTCCTATTTATTTATATTGGATGCTAGGCAGACAAAATTTTGTTATAGATACTTCCTGCCTCTCAGCAAATTTTCTATCTTTATCTTGCATTTGCAGTAAACACTACTATCCAAAATTACCAATAGGAAAAATGACTGCATTTGCATAGCACAAGAAGTGTATTTTTATCATAGTTAAAATGAGCTCAATTAAGGCAATGCTTTCGGACTAGCAGTGGGAATTACTGAGACTAATTAGACAGCACTTAACTAGGACTGATGATCTACCTCACAACTATTCACACTATACCTGACAAGGCAAGAATAACATTCCTTCCCACAGTGCCAGAGTCATTAAAAAATCACAGCAAGTAACATGCTTGTGATGCTTGAAAATTTAAACTACTAGATAATTTCCTTTTTCAATGTTTATCATGTCCTATTGCTGTTTGAAACTTTAACTTTTGGGTGTCTACAGATATTTAACCCACAACTACCATGCTTAGTTTGCTATTGTTTTATACATTGCTAGGCTAAGGACATCCACCCCTGGCATCTGTGCAAATTTACATAATCCCCCCCCCCCCACACACACACACGTGGTTCTTCACATGAATTATTTTATTGGTAGTTTTTCAAAGCCAGCATTATCTTTTTAAAGTGGTTAATACAAGATAAACTTTAGAGTCAGAATGTTCTTCAGTAATGTAGAAATAAATTATTTTTCCACGTAATTAATGTGTTTAAAAGATACACAAGAAAAGGAGATTCTAAACATTTTTACAGTACAGCTGATTCTCCACAGAATATATTCATATGTAAGATCAAATGTGCAAAGAAGAATGGTGTAATTAATGCACTGTATTCACAGACTCCTATTTGAAGTTTCTCTCAAAGGAAAGGCTAGAGAATATTATAAAAGATGAAGAGTTATCTCACTAACATTAACAAACTACAGGCTTTCTTAAAGAGGAAGGAAACAATCTCTCAATATCCCCTTAGGGTGATCTGGACATTTGGGCTGAATTTGTTTATACACAGATAACTTTAACAAGATCATTTTTGCACTTCTCCTGTGCTCTTTTACTATTTCGATTTCCCAACGCTTTTGCTTTTATCAATTACTCATGAATTATAATTTGTGTATTTAAGGAAATGAATATTTAAAGACATTTGGGGAAGGCCAGGCTAAGCCCTCCTATCTACTATCACACCCTTCATATCATTTTTTATATTCTATTGACAGTGTTTTAAATCCTCAACCATTTTTTAATATTTTTATAAAATAAGATTTTAATCATTTATTTATTATCTAATTAAAATAATACAAATTTTTACTTGGATATTTTTAATTAGATACCCATGAGGAAAAAAAAAAAAAAAAAAAAAAAAAGAATGCTTGCTCTTTAGGGACTTTTCCAGTCAATGATGTCACCTCTCTCATTTTCTGCCATCATTGATCTGGCCTTTCCCTTTTACCAAAAGGAGAGAGAGCACTTCAATGCCAGCCTTTTCCATACTTCAGCTGAGGCCACTCTCTTAGTTAACTCCCATGGTGACATGGATGATCCATCTGATGTTGTGGGTCTGCATCCTCATTGGCAAGGTCGTCTTTTTTTTCCTTTATTAAATCATAATTGTGTACATTGATGCATTTATGGGATACAATCTATTGATTTGATATACAATGTGGAATGCTTACATTGAACTGATTAACATAACTATCATCTCGCTTACTTATTTGTTGTGTTAAAACATTTATACTCCATTCTTAATAGTTTTGAAATGTACCATTGCATTATGCATATTAGGTGAAGTCCCACCAAATACCTTTCCTCGTCCTGGCCCCTCCCTTCCCCTGCCCTCTTCTTCCTCTTCCCTCCTTCTTTCTAGACTAAGTTATGTTTTACCATTCATATGAATGTACAGGTGATTCTGTATTGATTTCATAGTTGCATTGACTACATTAAATACTTTATTTTCCATTTTTAGATGGCTTTACTAAGAAGAATATGTTCCAGCTCCATCCAGGTAAACAAAAAAAGATATGAAGTCTCCATCTTTTTTATGACTGCATAGTAATCCATGATCTATATATATAACACAATTCATTAATCCATTCATGAGTCAATAGGCAATCAGGCTGTTTCCATGACTTGGCAAATAGAAATTGGGCTGCAATAAGCATTCAGGTGAAAATATCTTTGTCGTAAAATGATTTTTGATCATCTGGCTATATACCTAGTAGAGAAATTGCAGGATCAAATGTAGACCTACTTTTAGTTCCTTGAATATTCTCCAAACTTCTTTCCAAAAAGGGCAGATTAGCTTGCATTCCCACCAGCTGTGTAGAAGTGTTCCCTTCTCTCTGCATCCATGACAACATCTGTAGTTTTGGGATTTTATCATTTTGATTTGCATTTCTCTGATGATTAAAGATGATGAGCATTTTTTCATGTGTTTGTAAGCCATGCACCTGTCTTCTTTCAAAGACATTTGTGTTCAAGTATCTTGCCCACATAGAAATGGCGTTATTTGTTCATTTCTTATTGATTAGTTTGAGTTCTTTGTTGATTCTAATTATCAGACCTTTGTTAGAAGCATAACCTGCAAAAATCTTCCATTCTGAAGTTTTTCTGTTTGTTTTATTTACTGTGCTCTTGACTGTTCAGAAGCTTTTTAGTTTCATCACTTCCAGTAATATATTTTTTGAAGAGGCACAGTCCACTGCACCCTTGTAAGGTAAATCAGTCTCATTATGCTCCTTGAGGCCACAAGGCTCTGAGAAGGAACATTTCCAGTACTTGAGCTGCAGTCGCGCCTTAAAGGAAAGAAAGTGCTGGAGACCCTCACCAAGTCCTAGCTGGAGACAGATCATTTTCCTGGGGCAATGGATCATTGTACTTAATCCCCTACACACACACACACACACACACACACACATATATATATATATATATAATTTTTTTTTTTTTTTTAAATGGCCCTTTGGTAGAGTGCTGTGGCATCACACAGCTCACAGAAAACTCCAGCTCCTGGGCTTAAGTGATTCTCTTGCCTCAGCCTCCCGAGTAGCTGGGACTACAGGCACCTGCCACAACGCCCGGCTACTTTTTTTGTTGTTGTTGTTGTTGCAGTTTGGCCGGGGCTGGGTTTGAACCCGCCACACTCGGCATATGGAGCTGGCGCCCTACTCACTGAGCCACAGGCGCTGACCGCCCCTCTACCTCTATTTAAACAAAAACTTTTAGTTAGTCATATAGGGAAGTGGGCAAACAGAACAGACAACCCAGTCTTTTGTGGTTCATCTCCATTGTTGTTTATCACCAAACAAGATATTCTTGGTTTAGAAAGGTGTGTACATACTCTGCTGTGTTAATGCTGATAAGGCATCTTTACCTTTTGTCTTCCTTGTTCTTGGATTATTTTTATCTGATGAGTTTGAGTATGTAAGAAAGTGAGTAAAGATGGCCAATTGCTGCTGTGCCCGAGCAAGCACCAGCCATCCCTTAATAAATCATTCATTTCATCTGCGTTTCTCTGACTAGGCCAGTGGACAGAGACAAGTTTTGGTGTTGCTTCAATTGCCCAAGGGGTGGTCCTCATAAAATATTCTCCCAGGCCAGTATCTTAAAGCTTTTCCCTTCACTCTCTTCTAGCACTTTTGTAGTTTCATGTTTTAAGTTTAAATATTTATCCAATTTTTGTTAATGGTGAAAGGTAAGGGTCCAATTTCAGTCATCTGCAGGTCGCCATCCAGTTCACCCAATCTCATTTGTTAAATAAGGAATCTTTCCCCCAGTGAAAGTCTGTGATAGGCTTATTAAAGATCAAATGATGATAAGTAACTGAGTTCATCTCTTGGTTCTCTATTCTGTTCCATAAATCTACTTCTCTATTTTTGTGCCAGTATCATGCTGTTTTCAACCCTATTAATTTATACTATAGCCTGAAGTCTTATAGTGTGATACCTCCTGATTTGTTTTGATTGCTGAGGAATGTATTGGCTAGTCAAGATTTTTTTCTGATTCCATGCACAATGGAGCACTAGTTTTTCAAGGTCTTTAAAGTATAACAATGGTTGTTTTAATAGGGATTGCATTAAATCTGTAGATTTCTTTGGGTAGTATGGACATTTTCACAATATTGATTCTTCCTAGCCACAAGCATGGTATGTTTTTTCATTTGTTAACAACTTCCTTTATTTGTTTTCTCAGAGTTTCATAATGCTCTTTATAGAGATCTTTCACATCCCTTGTTAGGCAAATTACCAGATATTTCATCTCCTTTGGTACTAATGTAAAAGGAATAGAGTCCTTGACTATATTTTCAGCTTGACTATTGTTGGCATATATAGAAGCTACTGATTTGTAAGAATTGATTTTGTGTCCTGAGATGCTGCTGTATTCCTTGATTACTTCTAATAGTTTTGTAGTTGAGTCTCTGTGATGTTCCAGATATAGGATATCATCTGCAAAGAATGAGAGTTTGATCTCTTCTAACCCTATTTTCATACCCTTCATCTCCTTCTCTTGTCTGATTGTGATGTCTAGGACTTCCATTACTATGTTGAATAGCAGTGGAGACAGTGGGCATCCTTGACTAGTTCCTCATCTGAGAGGAAATGTTTTCAATTTTACTCCATTCAATATGATGTTGACTGTGAGTTTGCTAAATATTGCCTCTATGAGTTTTAGAAATGACCTTTCTAAGCCTATTTTCTCAAGTGTTCTGATCATGAAGAGATGCTGGATATTATCAAAAGCATTTTCTGCATCAAGTGATAGAATCATATGGTCTTTGTTTTTTATTTTATTTATGTGATATATTATATTTATAGATTTATATATGTTGAACCAACTTTGTAACCATGGGATAAGGCCAACTGTATCATGGTGCATAACTTTTTTGGTGTGCTATTGAACTCTGTTTGCTAGGATCTTATTGAATATTTTTGCATTTATATTCTTTAATGACATTGGTCTATAGTTTTTTTCTTTGTTGGGTCCTTTCCTGGTTTGGAGATCAAGATGATATGATATTTGCTTCATAGAATATGTTGGAGAGTATTTCTTCTTTGTCTATGTTTTTGAATGGTTATGTAATATAGTTACTAGTTCCCATATGAAGGGTTGATAGAATTCAAATGCGAAGCCATCTGGTCCTGAACTTATCTTTTGGGGGAGATTTCATATAGTTGATGCTATTTCAGTGCTTGATATAGGTTTATTGAAAGTTTAAAATTATTTTTGGCTGAGTCTAAAAAAATGGTGATTCATGTATAGGTCAATTTCTCCATATTTCTGATAATAGTTTTTTTGTAGTAATCATTGAGGATTTTTGAATTTCTGGGGTATTGGTTATTTCTCTTTTATTGTTTCTGATTGGTGATATTAGAGATTTTACTTTTCTCTTTCTGGTTAGGCTACCCAAATGTTTATCAATTTTATTAATCTTTTCAAAAAGCCAACTTTTTGTTTTGATGATCTTATAAATGGCTCTTTTTTTCTATTTCATTTAATTCTGTCTAATTTTTTTTTTTTTTTTCCTGCTGGATTTGGGGTTGGAATGTTCTTCCTTTTCTAGTTGCTTGAGATGACTCATTAAATGGTTGACTTCTTCTTTTTCTGTTTTCTTGATGAAGGCTTTCAATGCTGTAAATTTCCCTCTGAGTAAATGCCTTTGCAGTGTCCCACAGGTTTGGATAATTTATGTCTTTATTGTCATTTGTTCCAAAAATTTGGTGATTTTATTATTAAGCTCATCTTGGAGCCAGCTATCATGCAGCCTAAAATTATTTAGTTTCCATGACTTTGTCTGAGTTTCAAGATTTTTGCTGCTGTTGAGTTCAACTTTTAGTCTGTGATTTTCTGAGAAGGTACAAGGAATAATTTCTATTTTTTAAAATTTACTGAGGTTATACCTCTGTCCTAAGATATGATCAATTTTTGAGTATTATCAGTGAGCAGATGAGATGAATGTGCACTCAGTTTTATTAGGAGGAAATGTTCTGTAGATGTCTGTTACATCCATTTGTTGTAGGGTCAGGTTTGAGTCCAATATTTCTTTGTTTAGATTTTTCTTTAAGAATCTATCCAAAACTGTCAAAAGGGTGTGAAAACTCCAACTATTATAGTACAGGAAGATATCAAATTGTTTCTATCTGTTAGGGTTTGTTTCATAAATTGAGGAGAATTCTGGTAGAGTGAATAAATGTAAATTATCCAAATCTTTTCATGTTGAATATTTCCCTTGACAAATACGTAGTGACTATCATTATCTTTCCTTATCTTTGTTGGATTCAAGCTTATTGTATCTACAAATAAAATTGCAACTCCTACTTTTTTCCACTTTTCATTTACCTGTAGATGTCCATTCCTTCACCTTGAGTCTATTTTTATCCTTTAAGGTACTATGAGAATCTTGTATGCAACAGATATCTGATCTGAGTTTATATATCCAGTTAGCCAACCTATGCCTCTTTACTGGACAATTTAAGCTATTCACATTAATTGAGAGAATTTATAAACATAGTAGTGTTTGGGGTGTCATTTTCAAATGTCCAGTGGATACTTTTAATCTTTTCACTACTGTGGAAGTTAGATTTTGTTCAAAAATTTCTCAGTGAGTTTCCTTTGGTGGTAGACCATTGTGTTGATTTTTATGGAGGATGAGTCTCAGAATATCCTGGAGAGCTGATTTAGTTATGGCAATTTCTTCAACATGTGTACGTCAGTAAAGCATTTGAATTCTCCATCACTTAGCTGGATATAGGATCCTGGGATGGAAGTTGTTTTAGCAGATTGAAGGTGATGACCATTTTCTTCTGGGTTGAAAGATGTCAGCTGAGAGATCTGCAGTCATTCTAATATTTCTCCCTTCATAGATAATGCTTTACTTACATTTGGCTGCTTGCAGGATTTTCTCTGTCTGTTGTATTAACTTTGGCAAAGTTAATTACAATGTGTCTGGGAGCTACTTTATTTGGATTGAGTCTTGCTGGGGTTCTGAAACTATCTACTATTTAAATTTCAGTGTCTCTTGCAATACTTGGAAAATTTTCCTCCATAAAATCTTGGAATAGAGCATCTGTGCCTTTAGAACCATCCTCTTTTCCTTCAGGAATTGAAGGAAGGCAAATGTTTGCTCTCTTGGAGTGGTCCCACAACTCTCTCAGGCAATGCTCAGTTTTTGCTCTTCATTTTTCTGCCTCTTTGAGCATTTGAGAATGTTCAAAACATTGTCTTAATTTCAGAGATTATTTCTTCTGCCTACTCCACTCTATTATTGAAGGATTCTACTGCATTTCAGAACTCCTCAAATAACTTCTTCATTTCCTGAGCTGTGCTATCTTCTTTCTCATTATGTCCACATCCTTGGTGATTTTGTCTTTGAATTTAGTAATTTCTTGAGACAACTTTTGCACAATACTTTGCATTTCTGTTTCCATCTTTTCTGCCATCCATATTCTGAATTCTATTTCTGACATCATAGCCATTTGCTTATAAATGACATCTTCTGATGTATCTCCCTTGTCATTGCTTAGGGGAGTTGATCTATTCTGACTATTCATGACTAGAATTCTTTCTCTGGTTCTGACCCATAATTATTTTTTGCAGTTTTGGTATTAAAATTGGTAGCGTGAGATTGGATTGAGGGTTCTAGGAATTGTAGTTAACCAGCCCTTTACCAACAAGCTGAGGATCATGATTTTTCCCCTTCAGCTTTACAAAGGTCCCTTTAAGACCTAAAGCCAGAGATTCAGAGAACCTGATTGGTGTGATAGGGCTAGCTGGCTCTGTCTTGTGCTCAGCAGTTTGTATCCAATCTTACTGAGTCAGGAATTAGGCTGAAATCTCATTTGGGGGGAGATACAAGCAATTGAAATACCTTGCCCCCTTCCAGTGACAATTACAAGAGGAGAATTAGTTCTTCCCATTTCACCACAACTATGACTCAACGTGCTGACTTTGGAGGGTCCCAAGGTGGGCAGCCCAGGTCAAGAATTCCAATCCAGGGTGGCTCCTGTGGCTCAGTGAGTAGGGTGCTGGCCCCATATACCGAGGGTGGCGGGTTCAAACCCAGCCCCAGCCGAACTAGAACCAAATAATAGCTGGGCATTGTGGTGGGCACCTGTAGTCCCAGCTGCTCTGGAGGCTGAGGCAGGAGAATTGCGGAAGCCCAAGAGCTGGAGGTTGCTGTGAGTCCCATGACATCATGGCGGTAAAGTGAGACTCTGTTTCTACCAAAAAAAAAAAAAAAAAAAAAAAAAAAAAAACAATGCCAAACCAATTGTCCCAAGACGCCAAACACCAGCCACAAAGGGCATTTACAAATTCTGTCCACCCCCCGGATGCACGGAAACCCTCCGC
>CAUYPK010152932.1:0-19585 GCA_963574355.1 Loris lydekkerianus
AGCTTTCATAAGAAAGCTATAAATTGGTTTCATAGTAAGACTGAGCACATTGGATACTTTTTCTTCCATTCTTGAGATACTTTGCTAAGAAGAATATGTTCCACCTCCATCCATGTAAACATGAAAGAGGTAAAGTCTCCATCTTTCTTTAAGGCTGCATAATATTCCATGGTGTACATATACCACAATTTATTGATCCATTCATGGGTCGATGGGCACTTGGGCTTCTTCCATGACTTAGCAATTATGAATTGGGCTGCAATAAACATTCTGGTACAAATATCTTTGTTATAATGTGACTTTTGGTCTTCTGGATATATACCTAGTAGAGGAATTGAAGGATGGAATGGCAGGTCTATTTTTTGGTTGTAGTTGTCATTGTTATTTGGCAGGCCTGGGCTGGACTCGAACCCACCAGCTCTGGTGTATGTGGCTGACGCCTTAGCTGCTTGAGCTACAAACACCGAGCCAATTTTGACATCTTGATTTGGTTCATGTCTGACGTGTTAAAAGATTTAAGACATAATGATCAAGTTGTCCAAATGAGCATATATGGAGATTTTAAAAAAATGGTTCAGTTCTTTAAAAGCAAAATTAAAAAAGAAACCAAAACATAACATTTCAAGACTTCAAGAACAGCAGTTTTTTTTTTTTTTTTTATGTATTTATAGCTACTTCATATTCCTTTCCAAATGGGGCAGTCTAATTTGGAGAGATCTTTTTTTGAGGCAGTTCTCTATTTCCATATTTCCCGACTTTCTCATTGTCATTGTTGTAATGATTATTTTGATTTGAGACGTATGCTTTTTACTTTAGTTGATGTTGTCAACTACGGATCAGAGACTCTGCTAGGGATAGCCGTGTGCTGAGCAGCTGACTCTCCCTGCTGCACCATCATCTTAGAAGACAGAGGAACCAGGAGGATGGTGCCTTTTTTCCTGGCCTTGCAGCTTTCGTATGTTACAGAACAGTTCATTTCTGGCTCATTCCTGCCATTTGTCCAAATTTCAGCTTAACTATCACATCCTAAGACAAATATTCCCTTCCCTCCAAGACTGTTACCTGTGCTCACTGCCTCATCAGCCTTTTCTTCATCTTACTTCACTGCATCCCACTGCATCATCAATCTTTACTTCATAGTAATTATCACATTTAAAACGATTGTTTTAGGGCCGGGTGCGGTGGCTCACACCTATGATCCCCACACTCTGGGAGGCCAAGGCGGGTGGATTGCCTGAGCTCAGGAGTTTGAGACCATCCTGAACAAGAGTAAGACCCCCATCTCTAAAGAATAGCCTAGCATTGTGGTGGGCACCTGTAGTCCCAGCTACTTGGGTGACTAAGGCAAGAGCATCACTTGAGCCCAAGAGTTTGAGGTTGCTGTGAGCTGTGACACCATGGCACTCAACCCCAGGGTGATTGAACGAGACTCTGTCTCAAAAAACAAACAACAACAACAACAAAAAAGATTGTTTTCTGTCTTTACAGTTGGATATAATACAGATTTTTTGAGGGGCTCCATCTGCTTTTGCTCCCCAATGTGTCCCCCAGTAGCTGGCACACTGTAGCCACTCAACAAAAGTTTCCTGGATGAGGAAAGAACAAATAAAGATCCAGTTCCACTTTGGGAAAGGATGTTAGCAAAGGAAAACATAAATGAGTAAATGGTGCCCTGGAGGCAACAAACCAGTATTCTAGTATCAAAGGTCAGAGCCAGGCAGTGAGTCAGTCAAATGAGGCATTTGGCTACAGCAGGGAGTTGCGGTTCAGGTTGCCCCATGACAACAGCAGCAGGATGAAGGATCTCCATTCAGTGCTAGGATGCTGTAGCTAACTGGAAGTACTCTGCTTTCCTACTTCTGGAAAGAAAGGATGCTACATAACAGTACCCTCGGGGTTTTCTTCACTGAGGATAGAAAAGTAAAGCTCACTGATAAGGGTTCAAGAAAGACCTATAAAAAGGCTTTTTAGAGAGGTCTTGCTGGTTCCAAAATGTCCCCTCTCACTCTGTTTCACCAAGCTGCCGTTACACTTCCACATGCAGCCCCCAGATGGCAGTAGTGTGTTACTCTTGAGTTGCAAGTTCCTGGTCCGTGCTCTGCTCTGACATTTAACCCGCTATCCCATGACTGCAAGTTTAGAATTGAGGTTTCCTCACCCTGTGCTGAGAGGACTGGCAATATGTCTTCTGGGAGTGACATAATTCGTCTTGCCCTGGTGGTTGTCTCCCATGGCCCTGTCTCTTGAAGCTGCTCTCTTCTCATTGCCATCTCTGAACCTCTGGAACCTCCTGGTTCCAATCCTGTTGGAAATCATGACCTAGTGGTTCCCTCTAGCACTCCATAGTCAACATGTCCAAAATGGAATTCATATTTCTCATCTATCCCCTGGTACCCACCTAAGACCATGCTTGCTTCTCTGTATTATTTTAAACATCTACCTTCTATTCCTCAAGCCCTGGTGAGTCCACCCTCTAAACTACTTCTGATCTGTACCCTGCTCTCCAGTTTGTTAGGCAAGGGACAGATCCTCACCAACCCTTGCCTAATGTCCTAGTTCATCTGCTTATCTCTGCCATCTTCCTTTCACAATCCATCCTGCTACCACGATCTATGCCTTTACTCAAACTCTTGCCAAGGACCAGAATGCCTCCCTTTTGTTAATCTATTTGGATTCTACTCAGACATAAAACTGCAGATACAATAGCATAGCATTTCCCTCAAAAACTTTTATGGGTGTCCTCCTGGTGCCAACAACCCATCATACTTTCCACTGTCTATCTCCAGCACTTTAACCTCCTTACACAGCTTAAATTTTTTAACATTCTGCCTTGTGGATGATCCATTATTTATATACATGAATATCTCCCTCCAGCCATTATCTTAGGGTGGCAATTATGTGGCATAAATGCTTCATCTAACCCCCTCCCACCAGTATACAATGAGAGACATCACCAATAGATCTTAGTTGTCTTCCCACTGAGCCCAAACACAATCTCAATATTCTTCTGAAAATAGTACTCCAGGCAGAACTGGTCCACAAGATGAAACAAATTTGCCATCCCTGCCCTGTAGACATCCATAGGACCAACAAGAATGCCTACTTTGAATTACCACAGCATCTTGGACACAATCTATACTCATTTAAAGGCTTCTTCAAAGAATGGATAAAAAAGTAAAGTGGAATAGAATAGACCCTGACAACAGGAATGCTGCTCCCAGACTCTATGATTCAATTTAATCAGCTTTTTTGTTACTCCAATGTATTTATATATCTTGCTGGTGGTAGTCACATGGTTTGTATCAATATTTCACAATAGTATTCAAGGCAGCAACTTACCAAAAACTGCACGATCGAGTGTCAACTCAGCAGATTCAAGAAGCACACACTTAACCACCCATACTTTTTCTCAATCTAACATTCAGACTCATAAATCTGTCTTTCCACTCTGCTTTCAGATTTTCAGCACATTTAAAAATACCAAAAAGGGGGTGCACAATATTGGTCTTAGTTAATCCATGCTGGAGTGCTCTTTTAATATCACATTTGCAACATGCATACTGGTCCTTATCTTATGAGAAAAAAAATGATACAATTTATGCTCTGTGGTGTTATTTGCAAAAACATTCCTTAGACATATTAGAAGTTGTCATTTGTGTGTGTGTGTATGCAGGGTTTTTTTTTTTTTTTTTAAGGAAGAATATGTCTTATGTGAGAACTTTTAAATTTCAAGGACAAACTTGAGTTTTCACTTTTTTCACACTTTCACAGATGTCTGTGCGTATAAAGAATTTCTGGAATCCACTGGGATGCTAAGCAAATGGTTAGTTGCAGCAAGCTGGAAAGGGAAAAAAAGCTACTTTTGGTCACAGGGCTATATTCATTACTAAGTGCTGATGCCAAACAATTGTTTGTTCCCAAATCCTTGCCCTTGTATATCACAAATCATCAGTATTTAAAAACCCACCATGGGCTTGGCACCTGTAGCTCAGTGGCTAGGGCGCCAGCCACATACACGAGAGTTGGCGGGTTCGAATCCAGCCCAGGCCTGCTGAAAAATGATGGCAACTACAACAAAAAATAGCTAGGCGTTGTGGTGGGCGCCTGTAGTCCCAGTTACTTGGGAGGCCAAGGCAAGAGAATTGCTTAAGCCCAAGAGTTGGAGGTTGCTGTGAGCTGTGATGCCACAGCACTCTACCCAGGGTGACAGAGACTCTGTCTCAAAAAAACAAACAAACAAACAAAAAAACACCAGGAGCCTTGATGAACCTTGATTTAAGCAAATTGTAGGATAAAGGACTTATAAGAAAATTGGAGAAATGTAAATACTGAATGGATAGTTGATAATATTAAGAAAAAAAAATTTTTTTTTGGCAACTCATGTATAAATAGAACCTAAGGCCACACAAGGTGAAGGTGGAGTCACACCTGCTGGCTATCAATTTGCTTAATAGATCATCACTTTGAGACTGTATATTGTGACTTGCTCTATAATTAAGGAATCCTCTCATCTTAAATTAGGCATTCTTTCCTATTGACTCCAAACTTTCAGACAAAGTTTAACTTTATCATGTTAATTTTTTTAAGTGTGATAATGGTATTGCAGTTATTTTTTTTTTTTAAATAAATGGGTCCTCGGTTTGTGGAGATACATATGGAAGTATTTACAGATGAAATCATATGATGTCTCGAATTTGCTTTAAAATAATTCATTGTATAGGGAGCACAGAATGGACGGAGAAATGGATGAAATGAGATTAAAAACGTTGATAATTGTTGAAGCTGGTTGATGGACACGCATTCATTCATTGTAACAGTCACTCTATTTTTGTGTATATTTGTATTTTCCCATAATAATTTTTAAAAATCCACCAAAAAAGTGGTAGCATGGTTTGGGACATACTCTCTGTAATATGAATCTCATCTAGGAATAGTAAGCCACAAACATCTAAGTCCTCCTAAACAACATTAGCAAAGATGAATTGATCAAATGTTTTACGATGAGGCTGAGACCAAAAGGAACAGGAAATGAGGCAGGGCATGTCTGAAAAAGAGAGGAAGTTAAGAAAGGCCTAGGTAGGCATGGACTCACTTCAGAGTAGACAAGCTATTTCCAGCTATTAATACTAAAAGAAAGGGTTTGAGAATAGGATCAGCTGGACAGAAGATGCAGAAAGAAAGTAGTAGACTCTGAAGGGGAAAGGTGTGTGTCTTATATATGCATGTTCGTGGGGGACAAGGGGATGCAGCTAGAATGTCAAGGCTAGAAAACAGACTCATCTTTTGACTAGAGCCATCTTTGTCTCCTCTCCAGTGCATTTGTAGTCATGGAGATAAGACATTTAGAATGAATTCTTAATCTGATTCTCAAATCAAACAATAACTCATAGAATCATTTTCTGGTTTTATCCCATATTTTCAAATCTACAAGTCTCATTTTTCTATACCTGTTTTCATTATTTTCCTAAAAGAATCAAAAGTTACCATTTTATGGCTTGTAAATGTTAGACCTAAAGGATCTCCTGTAGATACCTTAATTCTTTTATTCACAGATGAGAAAACTGAAGCTCGGAGAAAGAGAGTAACTTGCCCCACATCATACAGTGCCTGGCATAGCGCTGGCACACATGGCAAAAAATAAGTATCTGTTGAATCCAGGATTAATACATACCTACCAAGTAAGTATAGCCAGCATTTGCTTTACTGTGTCACATAGCTTTACTATCATCCCCACTTCAACAAATGAACGAATGAATGAAAAAAATAGCAAGGCTAGATTGTTCCTGACTTATGGACCTTCTTTTTCTGTACTTCTAGTGTCCATAGGGCCCCTAAGTGCAGGTAGGGCAGCCCTTGGCTGCATATCTCACAGCTAATCCAGGTCTCTCTAAGGCTTGAGATTTGTATTTATTTATTTACTTATTTATTTATACATACAGAGTCTTACTCTGTTGCCCCAGACTAGAGTGCTGTGGCATCATCCTGGGTTCAAGTGATCCTCCTACCTCAGTCTTCTGAGTACCTGGGACTACAGTCACCTGCCACAATGCTCCACTAATTTTTTTCTATTTCTTTATAGAGACGGGGGTCTTGCTTTTGCTCATGCTGGTCTCAAATTCCTGAGTTCAAGGGATCCTCCTTCCTTGGCCTCCTAGAGTGCTAGGATTACAATCATGAGCCACAGCGTCTGGCCAGGACTTGAGATTGTTAATTGTCCATCAGCTTCTGTAGTGCCCCCGGTATAGGCTAGCCTTATTGTGGGCTGCATAGCAGAGTGCACAGCAACCCTCGCATGTTAAAGGTTTATACCACACTCTCATCCTGAGAAAAGAGTGATTTGGGGGTCCAAACTACCTATTTTACTATTGAGATTGGTATTCAACACTATTTTTCCAGTTCTTATCTTCCCCAGGAGTGAGGGGAGGGTGGAAAGAAAGAAAGGAAAAAAACTACTTGTGATTTTAAGTGTCTTTAAAAGCATAAATAAAAGAGTTATTCCTAGCTGGATTTATATCATAGCATTATTTTTTTTTTCTAAAAACAGTGTAATTGGAAAATGCTATGTCATTACAAATTCAGTACAAAGGTGAATATTATACTATAATATGATATTATAAAAGCAGGAGATATTGCTACCCACCAGAATTGTCATTTTCACACAAGAATGGAGAAAAAATTGGTTCCAGAATAATAGTATGTGCAATCACAGCTACCATTTATTGAAATTCACTGTGTTAAGCATTTTACATGTTTTATTTCATCAACACCTCACAACCCTGTGAGAGCAGGTCCTTTTATTAATGTTTTCTAGAGGAGGACTGGGGCTTAGATAGAGCAAGTTAAAAAAAATCTCCCCAAAAAGTAGAACCAAAAGACAAATAAATGGAACATGGGAGAGGAAAATATATGAAAATTAGAGAGTCTAGGATGTCCAATATCCAACTAATAGAAATTCTAAAGATAGAGAAAATATAAGGGAATATATTATATGAGAAATAATATGCACATATAAAAGAATGTCTCAAAAGAGAAGGAATCAGTTTTTAGATTGAATGGACTCACAAAAACCCAGCCCAATAAATGCAAGAAGATCCAGAATAAGGTATAGTTGAACCTCCTTGTTGACCATCTTCCTATACGGAGCACCTCCTTAAATTGACATAATTTTCATAGAATAGACATGCACCACATGTACATATCAGTACAGTAGGCCTAGTTCCTTCTGTTGACCACCTCAGTATGTTGACCAGTTCGTTACAGTTCCTTGGGCGGTCAATTTATAGACGTTCTACTGTATATCATTAAATTGTAAACCAGTAGGGACTAAGAGAAAATCTTGCAGAGAAAAAAAAGTTACATATAGAAAATTAGAAATCAATAACGAATCAGACTTTTTCAAAGCATCATCACTAGCAGCAAGAACACATTGGAATAATGCTTTCAGAATTCTGAGAGGAAATTGTTTCCAAATAGTAATCCTTTATCTAGTGAAAATGTTAATCATGTATAAAGATATATTCTGACACAGAATGATTTTATTAAAATTATCTCCCATGTAACCTTTCTAAGGAAGTTAGTAAAGTGTGTGGTCCAGCAAAACTAGGGCATAATCCAAAAAGGACAACCTGGGATGTAGAAAACAGAAGCCAGCATAGTATGGAAGCAGAGGGAATTTCCAGGATGATGACTGTGTGTTAGGCAGAAAACAATTGTTCCTGAATGGATCCAGAGGACAGGAAACTCCAAGAGGGTAGTCTCTAAGAAAAATAAATGGGGTGGTGCCTGTGGCTCAAAGGGGTAGGGCACCGGCCCCATATGCTGGAGGTGGCAGGTTCAAACCCAGTCATGGCCAGAAACTGCAAAAAAAAGAAAAAAAGAAAAATAAATGAAACTCACAGATTACCTAACATGTTTGACCATGCTGAGTGGAGTTCTACAGTGTTGTCAGAAAGTTTGAGGATGAACTCTCAACAAATACACAAAGAAACAAATCCAACAACAGCAAAAGAGACAATTTGTGGCCCAGCACAGTGGCTCACACCTGTGACCCTAGCACTTTGGGAGGCCAAGCCAAGAGGATCCCTTGAGCTTGGGAATTCCAGACCAGCCTGAGCAAGAGGAAGAAGACCCTATCTCTATGAAGAAATAGAAAAACAGCAGGGAATTATGACAGGTGCCTATAGTCCCAGCTACTCAGAAGGCTGAGGCAGGAGGATAGCTTGAACCCAGAAGCCTGAGTGATTGTGAGCTAGGCTGATGCCACGGTACCCTAGCTTGGGCAACAGAATGATACTTTTTCCCCAAAAAGCAAAAGAGATAATTTTGAAAAAACAAAGAAAATATAATCTATGATACTCTACATGGATCAACTGTGAGCAATATTTACATGATATACTGTCAATATCGAATATTTTAACCAAAAATTTATTTGTGAAAAAGAAATGTGTTTGTGTGCCTGTGGCATGTGTGTGTGTTGGGGGGCATACAAGCAAGCTAATTCTTCATTTTCCATAGAAGAAATTTAGAAATAGATAATTTCTAAATCTAAATTTAGAAAGGAAATTACATTAAATGTTAGGGTATTATTCAGAAGAGTTATATACCAAAAATAGCAGCTGAAAATGTGACAAGTAGTTTATAACAACACAAAAAAAATTATTACGTCATGTAGGTCAGTTAGTCCAGCACTGTGTGGCTGAATATTCTGCTCAGGGTCTCATTTACACCAAAATCATGGATCCACTAGCCTTTGTTCCTATATGGAAATACTGGGGGAGAATCTGCTTCTGGGCTCATTCAAGTTATTGGCAAAATCTAATTCCTTCTCACACCTTCCATCTGGGCCTGCAACAGCACTTGGAGTCCTTTCTGTCCTTTGGGTCTCTTGTCCTCTTCAGCCTTCAGCCAAAGAATTTTCTCTGCTTTTAAGAGCTCAACATTAGCCCACCTCCCTAGAGAATCCAGGAAAACCTATTTTAAGGCCTGTAACCTTCATCCCATCTGTAAAGTCCCTTTAGCCATGTCAAGTTATATATTCACAGGTTTCAGGAATTAAGAGTTGATATCTTTTCTGGAAGCAGGAATCAAGGGGTAAAGAGTGGTGGGGCAAGGGACTGCTTTTTAAAACTGTAAGCCCTATAATACTGTTTGCTTTTTAAAATTACATACATGTACAGGCAATCCCTGGGTTACAAATATCTGACTGACAATGACTCGCATTAACAAACCTAGGCTATTACATATAATAGGTAAACGCACCTGTTCCAACTTACCTACAAATTCAATTTAAAAACAAACCTCCAGAACCTCATTCATAACGTGGGAACTGTCTGTATTATTTTGATCAAATAAAAAGGTTAAATACAATTTTAACCTTTTTATTAACCAAATTTGTACATACTGAATTGACATGGAGTCGGTAGTATATCAAATGTAGTCATTATACAAGCAGTCTGTATTATATATCATCTGTTTCTGCGCCTCTGGACAAACTGACCTAAGATATCCAAAGGATATTAGGAAATATTTGGAAGGCACAACCATGGCTGGGCCCTTGTGAAAATCCTGATTTGGGTAGACCATAGGTCTCATCCAATGTATCAGTTCCTTCATTCTTCCATTGCATTAAGGTGCCTGCTCTTCTATTTTTTAAAAATTTTTAAAAAACATTCAGATTAATCTGAGGGTACATACGATTAGGTTACAAAGTTTGCATTTTTAAGGTAAGGTCCCAATTGTAATCGTGTCCCTCACCCCAGAGATGTGCCATATTCCCTTATATTGTGCCCACTAGGTGAGGGCACACCAATCTAGTGTGAAACCATCTGGTTCAGAGCTTTTCTTTTTTGGAAGATTTTGTATTGTTGATGCAATTTCAGTGCTTGATATAGGCCTATTTAAAATTTCTAATTCTTTATGGTTGAGTTTAGGAAGGACAGCACACCAATCTCTAGTTATTTTTGGCAGTTACTACTAATAGCCAGCTACTTCCTGTATCATGAGTAAGAAGTGATCAGAAACATATTTTCTTATTTTAGGAAACAAAAATTATCACATTTAGTGGATGTCAGAATTAATAGAGCTAACCAGTTCAATCTCATTTCACAAATGACTACAGATGCCTAGAGCCAGTGTTCGTGACAAAGATTCTCACTTCCAAATGAGCTCCACAATTTCTGGCCATTGTTATGAGTCACGGATGGGATTACAAATGACTAAGTCTAACATCTTCATTTTACAAATGGGGAAACAAAACCAGACAGAGAAGAATTACCTGCCCAAGTTCAAGTGGAACTGCTAAATGCTAAAACCAGGTTTCTTTCTCCTATACAAAGTAGCCTTTCCTTGACTTACCACCTGATATTAAGCTAAATCATATTCACTTCCAAATTCCTATTACCTAGCACATTGCCTGACACAGAGGAAGGGATGCACAAATGAGTCTTAAGTCACTGTAAAAAGCTCACTGCAATTAAGTGATTTAAATTCAGAACAGACTTTCAGCTGATAAGCAATTTGGCAATAATGTGAAATAAGATGTTTCTTCTTTAGGTAGCTTCCTCCTTGGGACAAATAAGTACATCACTGGTTATATCATACAGGCTTTAAACTCAGGCTGACTTGTTTTCTAATTTTGTCTCAGTCACTTACTAGCTATATGATCTTGTACACACACTTCAGTCCTTTCATGTCTTGGTTTCTTCATCTGTAAAACGAAGATAATAATGTAACCATGGGACCAACACAGGGAGTATATAACTTGGTACTCAGTGAATTAAACAACAATTAATTTTCTCTTTGGATTCAATGGGTCTACCCAATAAATGCTAAAAACTAGCAGCAGTGAAATATTTTCCTGTTGCTAATGGGAAATTAAAACTGCGACCATTAGGAAAGACAGTTAAAGGCCAAAGAACTTTCAGGAAGAAATCATCTTGGGGATTAATGTCAAAAATATCTAGCACATCCAAATGTCAATAAAACTCCTCCCTTGCTTAAAGTAACAGCATACCAAGATTTTAGCTACAGTATTTACAAAACAACTTTATTACTTGACCTAATCATTAGGGTTTAGAATAAAAGTTTCTAAAGTGAATGTTCTTATTCCCTTGCTTTCTTAGAACTACTAATATCCTAGTAGCATAATATGCTATTTATGTGAGCATCAACTGTACTTTTAAGAGAGTAGAAGTTCATGGAAACAACCAAATGGTAAATTACTCTGGAAAGCAAATGTGCTTAGATCATTCTGGCTCCTTTCCCCTTGAGACAAGGTGAACATATTTGTGGCTACAGGAATTTGTTTTCCATAGATCTCACACAGATTTATAACCTTGGGGGTCCTCAATTAAATGTTTCCATTATAATACTCAGTGTTTATGTGTTAACATCAAAAGGGGGTTTCTTATTTTAAAATAATAACTATACTTACCTAAAGATGGATTTCCAGAATCTTCCTTGATAATCCTAGAAAATTACAGAAAAAACCTGACCAATATGAGCACCCCCACCTTCACACTAGTATTTAGGTCCTGTAAAAATTCAGGGAAATTGACAAATGTGGTCTAGCTAAAGACACACTCTGAGAAATTAATACCAAGGAGAAAAAACCCTCCATGACATGCAAACCACTTTGCTGTGGCTACAGATAATACAAAACTATACCAGCATCTCTTAAGAGAATAGCTATTGAAAACTGATTTTCTCAGTGTCAAATCTAACCTGCTAATATGATTGCCTTATGACTAGAGGTCCCCATCATGTATAACATTATAGTCATGTATACCATGGATACGTCATGTATACCATTAACAGTAAGCATATTGCACTCCATTTTGGCTTAAAACGTATTAGAAAGGATGAGCTCTCCATTTACATTAATTATCATAGCTGCCATTTGTCAAATACTTAAGTCCCCTTAGGTGCTGCTTACAAAGGCTGTACTAGCCACAACAGAACAGCAAGAAAGCCTATGGTAAGCTATTTTATAAAAGAGCTCCCTTGAAATTTTTTCTTTTTTCTTTTTTTTGCAGTTTTTTGGCCGGGGCCAGGTTTGAACCCACCACCTCTGGCATATGGGGCCGGGGCTCCTTTGAGCCATAGGCGCTGCCCTCGATTTTTTTTTTTTTGAGACAGAGTCTCACTACGTCACCCTTGGTAGAATGCTGCAGTGTCCCAGCTCATAGCAACCTCAGACTTCTGGGCTTAAGCAATTCTCTTGCCTCAGCCTCCCAAGTAGCTGAGACTACAGGCACCTGCCACAATGCCCGGCTATTTTTGTTGTTGTTGTTGTCATTGTTTTATTAGCAGGCCTGGGCCGGGTTTGAACCTGCCAGCCCTGGTGTATGTGGCCAGCGCCCTAACCTCTGAGTGACGGGTGTCAAGCCTCCCTTGGAATTTGTTCATAATGTTTATTCTTTTAACTCCAGTTTTCTCCACCATTCACCCCTCACAAAACTTTCCCCAAAGTACAACCAAAGGAAACCATTTGGGTGATATACAAAAAGACAATATTTATTTAACTCAAGCTTTCCTATAAGAAGTTAAACAGCAACAACAAAAAACCGATCCCTGGGTGAATACATTACTGAAAATGTTAACATTGTTTCATACATCCCTTCAGTGCCCAAAGAAAAAACTTATCTGAATGAAAGAATAAGAATGACCATCCTCACAGTGCATTTACTTAGGTATGTGCAGAAAAAAATCCATATAGGTTAAACCTAAAATAGTAAATGAACCCACTAGTTTCCTATAGGTGATGGGAATCCCATTGATACACTGAAGTCTCCAAGGGATCCCAAGACCAGGAGGGTCACTTTTTAGCAATTGTGAAACAACCATAGGAATTCTCATCATTCACTGCCTCCTTTCCCCCAGCTAGTTTACTACTAAAAGAGGAAGATGAGAAGAAAATACAGTTCTTCCACTCAAGGGCTGCATGACTGTCAGCATCGGTGTTCCTTAGGAATTTCAAAGCACCCTCCTCATTGCCATCTAAATAGGATAACAGTAAAAATGGCTTTGGTGCATTATGTAAATGTTTTCTTTTCTAGAATTATAAAAGACCTGGAAAGGAATTCATTTCATTCCTGCACAGGAAAACCAAATATTCTTTCTAGAGAACAGTACAACAAAGTGGAATATCCAGTATGCCTGTCTCCTAGCCTCAGTCTGACCTCCAAAGTAAAAGCAAAGGACAGATATACTTTATATCTACCATTGCCATGAACCCCAACTTCCTCAGAGAAGCCAGGGTACAGTGTTTCTCCACAGCCATGGAAGCAGGTTGCCACTTTTGCCCAAACCTGTTGAGAGTATAGGTTTATCTCCCCTCCCCTAAAATCAGGAATTGCAAGTAGTATCAGCTTCTCAATATGACTGGTGAATGTTTGGAGAACCTGTGATACAAAGTTCTCAAGTTCCTATCAGTAATCTGAGTCTGTGTGTGTAAGGAGAGAAATGGGGAGGTGAGTTGGGGGGGATACCTCTCATTTCCCATATTTCTTTAAATTGGAGGGGGACACAGGAATAGAGAGAATATATATGGATATGTTGTGGGGATGGATGAGATGAAACCCTAACATAGCCAAAAATAAAAAAAAATAAAAAAACATAAATGGAGCCTTGTATGGCTGGCTTTGTAAGGCACAAAACCTGCTTAATTAACCATTTGTGGTAGGGACAAGAGAAATCCCCAGGCCCATCTTATTAAGAAAAAAAGAAAAAAATTCAATTATTCCTTCTTTCTCAAGCATATAGCAAAGTTCTAAGTGAAGATAATACCTCATCTGTTTAGAAAATGCATAAACATCAAATGCTGAAAACTCTCCAATAATTGCACACTCACATGAAATTTTAAAAATGTGCAAGAATTAGTCATTGTTTCTCAATCTACTCACACTTTACATGGGATACAAATTACCCCCTGCTCCTCTTGGTGTCCTGAGTAGATTTACATCTTAATTTCTAATGAAAGTCAAAAGGCTACAAAGAAGGGAATAAGGGAGAATGCAAAAGGAGAAATCAGTGTCAGAGTTGAGGAATTGAAACAAAACAACTGGTGGAGATAAGAGTGGTAAAAACCAAGGAGTCCCAACTAGATTGTAAGCCCTTGGAGTGAGTCTGCGCCTCATACCTGGGAGCATAGGACAAGCCAGATACATAGTAAATACTTGATTTGAGTAGTAGAGGTGAAGATAATATGTCATTAAAGACTTCATGGTTCAAACTCATACCCCATGAGTCATTCTGTCTTCACTGCCCTTAAAAGCCAGCAATGGCTTTGAAAGATCTTGGTACACATAAGCTGCCTCCGCTTTTTCTGTAGTTGTCATCATCGTGGGCAACACTGACTTCCGGGGCTTTCAAAGCAGAAGAAAATGCTGTTGAAGGGGATGATGATTCCCAACTACTAAGAGTTTCAATAGCCACAAACATTACTCAATCAGATCCCAAACAATAGATACCAGATTTTATCAATTTTGTTTGGTAGACGTTCTTTGTAACTCAAGTTCGACATTGGCATTTTTACCCCAAATGAGTTCCTCTACAAATAAAAGTTGGTGGAGCTGTTTGACACAAAGAATACAAAGCAAGCACAGATCCCTCAGGAAGTTGTCGTGACTCTTGATAAGATTAACTCTACTGCTATCATCACTTTTTGCTTTGTCCCCTAGTTTGAAGCCTTTGCAAAGGATGTCTGCTTTTATAACTCAGTGAGAATGACTCCACTTTCTTTTCCAAAGGGCCCATTATGTTTAGTTTTTTGGTGCACGACTCAACATAAAGATCTATGGCTCTCAGGAGCTGCCTGTTTTTAAGTGGTCCAGTAGTTTCAGTTTCCATTTAACAAGTCCCCAGATAACAAATAGAGAATGGGAAGAATCTTCAGAAGGTCCCATTGAAGGTAAAAAATAAATTATCTCTATTCACTGAGAGGCTTTCTTCAGGTTTTCTATCAGCACTACAGAGTCAGTTTCTTCCTTGGTTTGCTTCTCATAGATGTCATACTTCTTCCAGTGCTGGAAGGGAGGAAAAAACACACACATGATGACTTTTCTAAACTTTTCCTTTTTCCCTGAGTATCCACAGCCAACCCTCACTTTTAGATTTGCATTCATGGAGCCTTAAGTGTATGCTTTCCTGGTTTTTGTTTTTTAACTAAGAAATTTTTGTCTGTCGGAATAATTATAAAATAAAACAATCAGGAATTAACATTAAAGGAGGAAAACAGGAGATTATTATATGATATGTAATGGCTATCACAAAACAGAAACAAATTTGGACATTTCCAAAATTAGAACAAATTATTTTGAAGAAGAATAAAAGGGTGACATGACATGCATTTCTCACTTAAACTGTGTTTCATTCTAATCTTCATTACCTTTACTTTTTTACCACTTGAGTTTGATCGTTGTTCCACAGATATAATAGGCTCAAAAAGTCAAGGCAGTATATAAGATGTTCCAAAAGCTTTTATGCAGCAAAAATTATTGAAAGACCCTGCATTAACAGCTTTATCTAATATCATTTACTACAATAGAGAATTATGCATAAGAATAATTATGAGAATTATTACATCAATTACTACAATAGAGAATTATGTATATCTTGAACCCAATTCAAGTAGGCCTCTTATGGTAACAGCCAATATCCTGGTCATTCCTTTCTTTACTTGTAGATCAGGAGAAAGAATGAAACCTGTGCTAAGTCCTGTCATCTGTAAAATGAAGTTGTTAGACTAACCCAAGGGTCAGCAAAATATGATCCACATGGCAAATCCAGCTGGGTGCCTGTTTTTGTAAATAAAGTTTTATTGGAACATGCTCATTTGTTTCTGTATTATCTATGCCTGCACTGATGTTACAATGGAAGAGTTGAGTTGTGACAGAGACTGAATGGCTTGCAATAACAAAAATGTTTACTCTCTGGTCTTTACAGAAAAAAATTTGCCAAACCCTGCACTAGATTATGTCTAAGCTCCTTTTCTGCTCTGATGTTCTTAGGAAAAGAAATGGAGAAAAGAAAAACAGAAACAACACTGTGATTAAGTAAATGAGGTGAAAGCTATGTTAATTAGTAGGATGTAAGTACTCCAATTTGTACAAATAATCAGCACATTGAATCGCACAAAGGCATAAATGTATTTATGATCTATGTATATATGACTTAATAAAAAAGAGCAACAACCTATTTATCTGCCTCAGATTGTGCAACTGGAGATGAATTGAGCAAGTCAAGAGTATCCAGTCTTAAGAATTGGGAACACTGCTTGAAATATCCAAATTCTATATACACCTAGTGTATGACTAAAAATAAAAATACCTGATGATTCCAGGTGCTGACAAAAGTTTCTTATAAAACAATACATACACTTACCATATAACCCAGAAATTCCACTCCCAAGAAAATGAAAACATGTCATACATAAATCTCTGTATGAATGTTTATAGCATCTTTACTAATAATAACCAAAACCTGGACATTATTCTGATGCCCTTGAACAAGTGAATGGTTAAATAAACTGTGGTACAGTCATCTCATGGAATACTGCTCAGCAATAAAAAAAAATGAACTGTTGATATGTGCAACAATGTGGATGTCTCTTAAATGCATTATGCTAAGTGAAAGAAGCCAAATTCAAAAAGCTATGTATATAAATATATGATTCCATTTATAAGACATTCTGGACAGGGAAAACTTGAGGGACAGAAAACAGATTAAAGTTTTCCAGGGTCCAGGTATGTGTGTATATGTTCATGTATATGTACACGTGTCAGAAGAGGGGTTAACTGAGAGAACTTTGGGGTGATGATGGAAATTTTCTATATTTTGACTGGAGTAGTAGCTACAAAATTGTATATATTTACTAACATTCTTCTAATTGAACACCAAGAGTACATTTTATTGTAAACCACACCTCAACAAAGTTGATTTTAAAACATGTGAGGTCAAATCTATTAAGAGTAGAGTATAAATGTCTTAACACAATAATTAAAAGGTGAAGTGAAGGTTATGTTAACCAGTTTGATGTAAGCATTCCAAATTGTATTTAAAATCAGCCTACTGTACCACATAAACACTTAATGTATACGGTTATGATTTAATTTAAAAAATGCTATGGAATGTAGACTTGGTTTTGATGGTTTTAATTTTTAATCTGCTTTACGGAGCTATAATTTACATATAATAAAATTGACCCATTTGTAGTGAACAGTTAAAAATAAATAAATAAAACATGTGAGGTGCACAGACTTCTAATAAAAATGATCTGACAAAAATTATATAACCTTGAAAAAAGGGCTTATTCAATAAATGGCAGTAAGACAACCGGACAATAAAAGCATTTGAAAAACCAAAGTTAAACCCTACCTCATACTTTACACAAATTTCTGATAGATTAAAGACTTAAATATAAAAACAAAATCAAGTAAGTATTACAAAAATATATAAAGGAACAACTACCTATATACTCGAGTATAAGCCGAGTTTTTTCGGCACAAAATTTGTGCCGAAAAACCCGAACTCGGCACAAATTTTGTCCCAAAAAAACTCGGCTTATACTCGAGTATATAGGTATATAAATCTGAGGCAGAAAGGGTTTTCTACACATGAAAAGTAAAGGAAGATTTGACTGCATAAAAAAAGGAAAAGAAACCCTTCTGTAAATCATTAATTACCTTAAATACAATACTAAGTACAATATGGATGACAAGCCAAAGGATTAATATCTGATAAAGAGCTTTACAAACCACCAAAAGATGAATACAAAACAACAACAACAAAAAAAAAAAAAAGATGAATACTGTCAGGGGAAAAATGGATGGGGAATAAGAATTTCACAAAAGAATTAATTCAAGACAATGAACTTAGGAAAAAATAAAAACTGATACATACACACACACACACACACTATGCCCTTTTCTCATCTATTAACTTGGCAAGAATTTTCAAATTAGATAATACCATGTGAGCAAAAGTGTGGCCAAACAACCACTCGGACATATTACTGATAGGTATATAAACTGGCACAACCTAGGTGTAATCTTTGTTTCTTATGAAAAATTTAAGTTTGTGTATTACAATACTCTGGTTTCCTTAACATGAAGGAATCAACATCTGCAAATATAACCTGGGTGTTTTACCTAATAGCACATGTTGTATATTTTTTACACATCAGTAAAATAGATGACTCATTTTCTTTAACTTCTGCATAATATTTCATTGTATGAATGCACCATTACTGATTTAGCCCGTTTCCTTAATGGATATTTAACTTGTACAACTTTTCTGGATAACAATTTGCTAAGACAGGTTGAGTAATTATCCGAAATGCTTGGAACCAAAAATGTTTGGGTTTTAGAATATTTCCATTATATACTTACTGGTCATACAGCCTTAATCTAAAAATCTGAAATGCTCCAATGAGCATTTTCTTTGAGTGTCGCGTTGGGGTGCAAAAAGTCTCAGATTGTGGAGCATTTTGGATTTTGGATTTTCAGATTAGGGGCACTTAATCTGCATCAAAGTCTTTAAAATCTATACCCTGCCCCTTGACCCAGATATCTTGCTTGTAACCATTTCTTCCAAGAAAGCAATAAAATATATATGCTGTTACTTAGCTGTGAAATCTATAATAATTAGATTTAGAATTCATCTAAATACCCAATAATAGCAACTTGTTAAGTACAATTTAATATATTCACAAAGTAGAATATTATTTAGCCATTAAAAAGTATGCTATCATATCTTTTTTTTCTTCTTTTCCTTTCCCTCACCCCCCAAAAAAAGACAAGAAAAAGAAAATAGTGACTAATTCTCACATAAATTGGATTTAATTTTGATCAAAGTACATTAAACATTAATTTTGATCAAAGTACATTAAACATTAATTTTTAATTCAACTTGTTAATATGCTGTTTGGGATATTGCATCCTCATTTATAAGTGAAATATGTTTGTAATTTCCCCTTTACAATAATATATTCTCTCCAATTTTATTTTATTTATTTATTTATTTTTTTGTAGAGACAGAGTCTCACTTTACCGCCCTTGGTGGAGTGCCATGACATCACAGGACTCACAGCAACCTCCAGCTCTTGGGCTTCCACGATTCTCCTGCCTCAGCCTCCTGAGCAGCTGGGACTATAGGCGTCCGCCACAATGCCGGCTATTTTCCAGTTGCAGTTCAGCCGGGGCTGGGTTTGAACCCACCACCCTCGGTATATGGGGCCAGCACCCTACTCACTGAGCCACAGGCACCACCCATATTCTCTACAATTTTAATATCGGGTGTACCCAGATCAAGTAGAATGATTTTGAAGTATTTCTTCTTTTTCTATTGTCTTTAAGACTTGGCATGATCTGTTTCTTGAAATTATCTTTTACTTTTATTTATAAATATTAGTTGTCTATTTTTTGAGACTTAAAAAAAAAAAAAAAAGAACTGATGACTCCATACTGAATCTCAGAGTCAAAGCATTTTATAATAGACATACTCTTATTTGACAATGTGAATGTTACTTTCTTTGCATTATTATTATTATTGCTTAATATTTCGATGTAGCAATTGTCTGCTTCCTTTT
>CAUYPK010152937.1:0-11440 GCA_963574355.1 Loris lydekkerianus
TCTCCACATCCATGCCAACATCTCTGGTCATGGGATTTTGTGATATAGGCTAATCTTACTGGAGTTAGATGATATCTCAAAGTAGTTTTGATTTGCATTTCTCTGATGATTAAAGATGATGAGCATTTTTTCATATGTCTGTAGGATGCGCACCTGTCTTCTTCAGAGAAGTTTCTCTTCAAGTCCCTTGCCCAGCCTGCGATAGCATCACTTGTTCTTTTCTTGCTTATATGTTTGAGTTCTCTTTGAATTCTGGTTATTAAACCTTTGTCAGAGACATAACCTGCAAATATCTTCTCCCATTCTGAGGGCTGTCTGCTTGCTTTACTTACTATGTTCTTGGCTGTGCAGAAGCTTTTTAGTTTGATCAGGTCCCAGTAGTGTATTTTTGATGGTGCTTCAATTGCCCAGGGGGTCCTTCTCATAAAATATTTGCCTAGGCCGATTCCTTCAAGAGTTTTCCCTGCACTTTCTTCCAGTATTTTTATAGTTTCATGTCTTAAGTTTAAATATTTAATCCAGTGAGAATCTATCTTAGTTAAAGGTGAAAGGGCTGGGTCCAGTTTCAGTCTTCTACAGTTCACTAGCCATTTCACCCAGCACCATTTGTTAAATAGGGAATCTGTTCTCCACTGAATGTTTTTAATTGGCTTGTCAAAGATCCAATAACGGAAATTAGCTGGGTTCATCTCTTGGTTCTCTATTCTGTTCCATACATCTACCTCTCTGTTTTTGTGCCAGTACCATGCTGTTTTGATTACTATCGATTTACAGTATAGTCTGAGGTCTGGTAGCATAATTTCTCCTGTTTTGTTTTTATTTATGAGTAATGTCTTGGCTATTTGAGGTTTTTTTCTAATTCCATATAAAACCATGTATTATTTTTTGGAGATCATTAAAGTATGACAGTGAAGTTTTAATAGGGATTGCATTAAAATTGTACATTTCTTTGGGTAGTATAGACATTTTGACAATGTTGATTCTTCCCCAGCCATGAGCATGGTATGTTTTTCCATTTGTTAACATCTTCAACTATTTCTTTTCTTAGAGTTTCATAGTTCTCTTTATAGAGATCTTTCATGTCCTTTGTCAGGTAAACTCCCAAATATTTCATCTTCTTTGGCACTGCTGTGAATGGAATAGAGTCCTTGACTGTTTTTTCAGCTTGGCTATTGTTGGTGCATATAAAGGCTACAGGATTTATGAGTGTTGATTTTTGTAACCTGAGACACTGATGTATTCCTTGATTACTTCTAAGAGTTTTGTAGTAGAATCCCTGGTGTTTTCCAGATATACAATTATATCTTCTGCGAAAAGTGAAAGTTTGATCTCTCCTGACTCTATTATACAGATACTCTTAATCGCCTTTTCTTCCCTAATTGTAATGGCTAAAACTTCCATTACAATGTTAAAGAGCAATGGAGACAATGGGCAACTTTGCCTGGTTCCTGATCTAAGTGGAAATAAGTTCAATTTAACTCCATTCAATACAATATTGGCTGTTGGTTTGCTGTAGATGGTCTCTATTAGTTTAAGAAATGGCCCTTCTATACCAATTTTCTTAAGTGTTCTGATCATGAAGTGATGCTGGATATTATCAAAAGCTTTTTTCTGCATCAATTGAGAGAATCATATGGTCTTTATTTTTTAGTTTTTTTATGTGCTGAATTACATTTATAGATTTACATATATTGAACCAGCCTTGAGACCCTGGGATAAAACCCACTTGGTCATGGTGTATAATTTGTTTTTATGTTGCTGGATTCTGTTTGTTAGGATCTTGTTGAATACTTTTCCATCAATATTCTTTAGTGATATTGGTCTATAATTTTCTTTTCTTGTTGGGTGTTTTCTTGGTTTGGGGTTCAAGGTGATGTTTGCTTCATAGACTGTGTTGGATAGTATTCCTTCATTTTCTATATTTGAAAAAGGTTGAGTAATACAGGTACTAGTTCCTCTTTAAAGATTTGGTAGAATTCTGTTGTGAAACCATATGGTCCTGGGCTCTTCTTTTTAGAGCGATTTTGTATAGTTGATGCTATTTCAGAACTTGATATACACCTGTTTAACATTTCAACATGATTCTGGCTAAGTCTTGGAAGGTGGCATGCTTCCAAGTATTTGTCAATTTCCTTCAGATTTTCATATTTCTGAGAAAAAAGACTTGATTGCAAGAGGGAATTTACCTAACAAATACAATTAATGTAAACTGGTTTATTGTACACTCAATGAATCCCCAACAATAAAAAAAAAAAAGAAAAAGAAATATTAAAGAAGGCAATCCAAGTGACAAATGCCTATTTAGTGAGATGACTGTTGCCCAGATACACATATTTTAATGCATTTATTTAAACTGAAAAATAAAGTCAGAATTAAAAAAAAAATAAGGATTTTTTGAATTTTGAGGAGTCTGTTGTTAGTTCATGTTTACCATTTCTGATGGATGAAATAAGAGATTTTACTCTTTTTTTTCCTGGTTAGGTTGGCCAAAGGTTTATCTATTTTATTGACCTTTTCAAAAAACCAACTTTTTGATTTATTGATCTGTTGTGTAATCCTTTTGTTTTCGATTTCATTTAATTCTGCTCTAATTTTAGTTATTTGTTTTCTTCTGCTGGGTTTGGGATTGGAATGTTTTCCTTTTCAAGTTGCTTGAGATGTTCCATTAAGTTGTTAACTTCCTCTCTTTCCATTATCTTGAGGAAGGCTTGCAGTGCTATAAATTTCCCTCTTAGGACTGCCTATACAGTATCTCAGAGGTTCCGATAATTCATGTCTTCATTATCATTTTGCTCCAAAAATTTGGTGATTTCCTTCTTAATCTGCTCTATGACCCAGATATCATTCAGCATAAGGTTATTTAGCTCACATGTTTTTGTGTGAGTATGTGGATTCCTGTTGTTACTGAGTTCCACTTTTATTTTATGATGGTTCGAGAAGATGCAAGGAATTATTTATATTCTTTTAAATTTGCTGAGGTCAGATTTGTGATCTAAGATGTGATCGATTTTGGAATATGTTCCATGGGCTGATGAGAAGATTGTGTGTTCAGTTTCGTTGGGATGAAATGTTCTGTAGATGTCTGTTAAATCCAAATGTTGAATGGTTAAGTTTAAGTCTATAATTTTTTTGCTCAGCTTCTTATTGGAGACTCTATCCAACACTGCCAAAGGAGCGTTAATATCTCTGACTACTATGGAGCTGGATGAAATCAAGTTGCTCATGTCTGTTAGAGTTTCTCTTATAAATGGAGGTGCATTTTGGTTGGATGCATAAATATTAACAATTAAAATCTCATCATATTGAGTATTGCCCTTAACAAATATGAAGTGACCATCCTTATCTTTCCTTACTTTTGTTGGCTTAAAGCCTACTGTATCTGCAAATAAAATTGCAATACCTGTTTTTGCCTGCTTTCCATTTGCCTGGAATATACATGACCATCCCTTCATCCTGAGTCTATATTTATCTTTTAAGGTAAGATGAGATTCTTGTATGCATCAGATATATGGCCCGAGTTTTTGTATCCAGTCAAAAACCAGCCTGTGCCTCTTTAGAGGATAATTTAAGCCATTCACATTAATTTAGAATACTGATAGGGCTGGTAGAATTTTGGGTATCGAGTTTTGTGAATGACCGGTGGACATTTCAAATCCTTTTGCCCCTGTGGAAGTTTGAATTTGATCAAAAGTTTCAGAATGAGTTTACTTTTGTGGTGGAGGATTGCACTGGTCATTATGGAGGATAGGTCTGAGAATATCCTGAAGAGCTGGTTTAGTTATGGCAAATTTTTTCAACATGTGAATGTCATTAAAGTATTTAGTTTCTCCATCATAAATGAAACTCAGTTTAGCTGGGTACAGTATCCTGGGTTGAAAGTTATTTTGTTTTAGGAGATTAAAAAGGTTTCAGCAGAGAGAGCTGCAGTTATTGTTATTGTTTTTTTTTTTTGAGAGAGAGAGAGTTTCACTTTGTCATCCTGAGGGCTGTGGTGATCATATCTCACAGCAACCTCCAACTCTTGGGCTCAAATAATTCTCTTGCCTCAGCCTTCCCAGTAGTTGGGACTACAGGTGGCCACCATAATGCCCAGCTATTTTTAGGGACAAGAGTTTCGCTCTTGCTCAGGCTGGTCTGAACTTGAACTCAGACAATCCACCTTCCCAGGCTTCCAAGAGTGCTGGGATTACAGGTGTAAGCCATGGTGTTGAGCCTTCTATTCCTATTCTACAGATCAGGAAACTAAGGCTCAAGAAAATAAAATAGAATATAAACAATCACAGGTCCACACTAAATATAAAACACAAATATAGTCTAGCAAGGGGGAGGAGAGAGGAGGGAGAGGAGGGGAGGACGATTGATGGGATCTTACCTAATGTGCAGCACACATCCTGGGTGAAGGGCTCAACTACAACTAGAACTTTAGCTTGGAAGTGAGAACAAGGTAACCTAAAAATGTATACCCTTATATTAATTTTAAATTAAAAACAAAACAAAACAAAACAAAGCATAGGGCCCATAATTACATGACTTGCAAGTGTTGAAGCGGCATTTCAATCATTTTGCTATGCACCAACTCTGGACTTTGTAAGATGAATCGAACTGGTCCACACCCTGGCTCTACCACACCAACTGCTAGATACATCACCTGCATGTGTTCCATCACCTCTCTGAGACTTAATTTCATTGTATAACAAGACCTTCCTCATAGAGTTGCTGAGAAATTTAAATGAGAGAAAAATATATAATGTGCCTGGCACCAGGAAAAGGTCAGCCTAGGAGAGCCAGCCCACCATTCCTCTTACCTGGAGCCCTCCGGAGGTCTCTCCCCTCCTTTTATAGGGCTGGAGCACTGGGGCAGAGGGGCCAGAGAATGAACGGCTGAACTGAACTGGCTTCTGTGGGACTGATGACTGCAGTAAGGTGCCAAGAGTGATATTCCAGGCTTAGCAGATTTAAGCAAGGAGCAGAATAAGGTGACTGAAGCTTCACCTCTCTCAAAGAGACCCCACCGTGGGGAGTGGCTCAGGGCTTTGCAACGGGATGTATTCTTTTCTGTGTGTGAGAGGTAGGGGTGAAGTTTCATCAGGGTGATCTCTCCATAGCTCAAGGCAGCCACTCTTGCCTGGGAGGACAGCTGTGTGGGGACATCCCTGTGAGGTTGCTGCTCATCAGCCAGCTCTCACCACACGGGCCCCAACACACACCAAAGCTATGAGCACACTGGAGGGACATGTGCTGACAGGAATGTTCTTCCTCTTCTTCTCACTTTACTATTCAGTGCTGCTGTCTCTGGCTCTGCTACGGAAACAGAGGTTCCTTAAACCCCCTCCACCCCCAAGAGAGAAGCGAGGACACAGTTGGTGGCAGCTGGTACCACTGGAGGGAGTAGCGAAGGTGGTCATCACCTGACTGGCATCTCACTCGAGTTATTCTACCTCCCAGAAGCAAATCGACTGATGATAGTAGACTATCCACAGCCGTTCATATTCAAGGACAAGTGGCAGCACATCACCACGTATGCGTTCTTTACGCTCGGTGGTGTGGTAGACATCCTAAGCCAGTCATGTCTGGTGGGGCAGAGCAGCAAGCTGGAGCGAGCAGCTGAGGCCCTGGCCTTCTATGCACTGGGGCTGCTGATAGTCACGCATGTTGAGAACAAGGGCACTCTGGAGATCCAGATGCATGTCCTATTCCTGGTGCCTGCTTTCCTGATTGCCCTGGTGTTCACCATCGAGGTCTGGGTCCCTGACAGCCCCCACTCTGGGTGGTCAAGACCTGGATGGCACTGGTGCTCAGCAACTGGATGCTGCAGCTCTCTGTGCTGATGTCCCTTCCTCTCTCCAGACAGCAGTGGTGGGCAGACAGCCCCACAGACCTTGCCTTCCTCACCATCTTCTTTTGCTGGCACCTGGTTTTGGGGGCCGCTGTGCTGGCTGCTGTCTATGGCCTCTGTAGCCTGTGGCACCATCAATGCTCCTCCTGGATGGAATTCCTAGGGGCCAGGTGCCAGCTGTGCCCCAGGGACTCCAGTGGTGAAGAGCTCGAGAAGCTCAGGCCAGAGGACGAGCTGTAGGATGGAGGCATCTAGGCACCCAAACTGTCTGTGTTCTATGCCTTCGTGATGAGAGTTCAAGGGTGCCCACACCATGCATAGCATAGACCTGTCCTGGAAGCTGCAGGTGGCTTTCCATCCCCAGAGCCATCATTCTTGTGCCCTAAGAAACTTTCCAGCTCCTAGGATGACTTCTCAGCTCTCTGTTCTCTCGGGGTCTGTCTCTTTTCCTGCCTCACCATTCAGTATGGCTCCTGGCCACTCACATAGGTGAAGTGACAAGGACTAGAGCTTTTCTCTGATCCAGAGGAGGAAATGAAATGAGGAAATTGAGGAAGGAAGAAGAGCCGGTGAGACTCGCAGGGGGTGGTTTCTGTCTTGGGCAGAGTGGGACTAGTGTGTACATGTGTGCGCCAGCAGTTGAAGGCTTTCAGTGTGTGAAAGAAAGGGAGTCTGTTTTTGTATAATGGTAAGTCTTCTCTTTTCAACATTCCTCTGTTTTTAATTCACCCTAAGTTAGCAGGATTAAGAACCTGAAGGCCTTTTTTTCGTTTGTTTGTTTGTTTCTTGAATCTGAAGTGAATGACGGTACTTCTGCCTTCCCAGACAGTAAGGGATGAGGAGATGGGTGGGTTGGAAAAAAGCAACTTGGCGAAGGCTCAAGACCAGGGAGAAAAGAGGCCAGGGAAGAATTCCCCAAGATGGCTGTAAGAAATGAAAATAATTTAAGTATAATTTTAAATCGCTTGGTTTTTACTGTGATATGAAACAAAACAATTCCATTGTTCCAACTTATTCAGTAAAGCCTAGTACACATATACACGTCTTATATGAGTGAGTCCGGGGGAAAACCAGAGAAAAGGCCCAGACCTCAACTAGTGGGAACAGAGAGGAGAAAACTGCCATGAAATAGAGGGTGCAAATGATCTCCGTGGCTCAAAAGATGCAGAAATTCATTGTTGAGAGAGAACCTGAGAATGTCAGTCCCTCAGAATTTGCAAAAATTTTCAGCCACTCACTGGGCTTCTCCCCAAATGAGGTGCTAACAAATTCATACATTCAGTGAAACATACGAAAGCAAATTATACAAAATTTGTGAAGCAAAATTATATGTATCCCTAAATATAAACAGAAAGCCATTGCTTCTAATAGCTTGAGTCAGCTGAGATGGACACACCCAGCATTTGGAAGTCTTCAGAGGTAGGAAGAAGGGAGGAGATGCTGGTCACAGGTATGGAGAACGGACCATAAAGAAAAGTATCCCTGATGAAGCTGCTGCAATTATACAACTTCCCTCCCACCCATGCTGAGGGAAATGCTCTCTTCAGAGACTGAAAAGCTTTAAGAAGCACAGAGAGGTCTGCATGGTAGCAGGCAAGACATATATTTTGAAAATACCATCAGATGCCTTCTAAAGAAGCAGGGTGTAAAGAGCATAGAAAACAGGCTGTGGAGAGTCTGGGACAAGGAGTTAATGTTAGAGAAGAGGAGGCAGGAAAGGGACAAAGAAGGACCCAGAAGTCTGGCCAACTCACGCTATCTGGCAGCACTTGGAGGGAGGGAGACTCTGGATCATAGAGAGAAAGAGAAATATGTCTTCCTCTGGCAGCTGGAATCAGGCCAGCCTTGACTTTTACTGGCAGAGGAGGAAACCAACCCAAGAAGCAGCCAGCACCCTCTTTCTATCCCCACCAGAAAGCACAGAAGAGCCAGATTTACTCAGAGACCCTTAAAACATGGGCTTCAAGGGCCCTCACTTTACATGTCCCGCCTGAGGCCACTGGAGGGTCCTTAGCAAGGCATTCACAGGCTCTCTTATCACTGAAAATTTGCCAATGTTAGATTTTTTTGGTACTCTTTTCCCTAAAGAGGGTCCTCAAATTGTATAAGCTTTAGATGCCACAAAACCTGGCTCTGCCCTCACCTTGGAGGCTTAACACATATTTCCTTTCAGATGGCTTATGATAAATATATCCCTTCACCTGTTAGTGAATATTCTTTGTTAGAGGATGATGTTAAGAATTTTCCTTCTTCAACTTGGAAAGAAGAAGCTTGTAATGTCAATGACAGCAATCCTAACACTTTGGGAGCCCAAGGCCTGTGGATCACCTGAGCTCACAGTTTGGAGACCAGCCTGGGGCAGAGCCAAACTTCACTCTAAAAATAGGGGGGCGTTGTGGCGGGTGCCTGCAGTCCCAGCTACGTGGGAGGTAGAGACAAAGAGAATCACTTGAGCCCAAGAGTTGGAGGTTGCTGTGAGCTATGATGCCACAGCACTCTATCAAAAGCCACAGAGTGGACTCTGTCTCAAAAAAAAAAATGTTAATAACATCATACACCAGCTGAAAATCACCTACTCAAGTATAATCCCTCAGTCAACAAATGTAAATGAGTTTACCAGATTCTAGGTCTGATTTGATAGAGTGATTTATAGAGCAGCACCCATAGCTCAATGGGTAGGGCACTGGCCACAAATACCTAGGCTGGTGGGTTCAAACCCAGCCCAAGCCAGCTAAAACAATGACAACTGCGACAACAATGACAACAAAAATAGCCAGGTGTTGTGGCGGGTGCCTGTAGTCCCAACTACTTGAGAGGGTGAGGCAAGAGAATCACTTAAGTCCCAGCGTTTGAGGTTGCTGTGAGCTGTGATGTCATAGCACTCTACTGAGGGTGACAGCTTAAGACTCCGTCTCAAAAAAAAAAAAATAAAAAAAAAAGAGTGATTTACAGAGGTTGGTCTTGTTTACCATCACCTGTAAGGGGTGGGATTTTTGTCTGCACATCAGGTAGAAGCCAAATATCCTTATAATAATTGGCCCCAAATAGCCAGGACTTGACTGATAACTAACAGCTTTCCTTTTTTTTTTTTTTTTTAACCTCACTTCCAACTTAGGACCAGCCAGAGACAGCCAAATACGCACCCTAACTCATTAGAGAGGATGCCCAGCTTCTACTCAGCCCACCTACAGCTTTCCCAGGCCAACAGCCTCCAGCCAGGGTATATACCATGTTTTCCCTTTTGGCACTAGAAAGCTTTCCCACTCCTCTGTCTACCTTTGAGTCTCTCTTAAAATCCTTCCTTGTGTTAGCAAGTTCTGAGTAAATAGCCTTTGCTTATTCTCCTTTGGTTGGTCTTTGTTTATTTCCACCAGTTCAATTCTTTCCTTTATTCATTTAAGCAGTTACTCAGCATTTAGTGAGCATCTATTAGATGCCAGACTATATGCTCGGCTTCAGAAAAAGCAGCCTAGAAAACGAATGTCTCCACAGGGACCTGAGGAATAAGTATGGCCAAGGGAAGTGGGATGGAGAAATATTCTGGCAAGACAGAAAAGGTCATGGGAGAGTCCCCAGGCCGAAGAGAGCATAAATGTTCAAGGAAGTGAACAGTGAGATGGCTGAGCTTGGTGTCTGAGCCATGAAGGTGGAAAGGCAGACAAAGGTTAGTGTACCTCTAGGCCATGTTAAGGAATCTGGCATTTATTCTGAAGAAATGACCAGTATCCACTTTGAATATGGTTTCATGCAGAGTGAGCCTGCAAGAAAGCAAACCTAGAAACAAGGAGACCAGTTAGGAAGCTGACACGTGGTGGTGGCTGCATGAGAAGAAACATTCAGCAGAGCTGACTGACGTGGTTCCTGGTGGCATTGTGTGGCTCAAGGTTGGAAGGGTGAGCAGGTGTGAGAGAAGCCAGAGCATGGGCAGCTGGGAGAAAGCAGACACAATCACAGAGATAACGAAAACCAGGATAAGGAGATGGAGAAGAAAATTCTGGGTGGAAATATGAAGTTTGAAGTGTACCAGAATCAGCTGACTGTACAAGTCTGAAGCTCAAGACAAAGGGATGGAGAGGAAGATCCAGGATCATGAACAAGTGAATGACCATCAAAGACAGGGAGACTATGAGGACAGAGAGTGCAAGGAAGAGGGGTTAGAAGAGCACTCTGGGGCTGGGCATGGTGGCTCATGCCTGTAAACCCAGCACTTTGAGAGGTTGGGGTGAGTGGATTGCCCTGAGCTCATAGATTTGAGACCAGTCTGATCAAGAGCAAGAATCCATCTCTAAAAATACCCAGGCAGATTGGATTAAAGATGGCGTCTGAGTAACAGCTTCCCTGCAACTGGGCACGTTGAGTCTGGGGAGGCAAGACTCCAGACATCTCTGCTTGGTGGGATCTGCCTATGATCATCCCTTTGAGGATACAAGGAGCCAGCAAGGGACTTCTGGACCCCAGGAGGAGGACAAAACAGTGGAAAACTGGCAAGTGGCTTCGTGTGCTCAATGGACCTAATCACGCCAGCAACCGTGAGTACAAGCAGCAGTGAGACTGCAAACCAGAAAGGCCTTACCTGTGAACTGTTTTGGTGTTCTTGGACTTGGCATTCAGTTGAGCTGCCTTGGGGAGAGCTTGAACAGGATTGTGGAGAATGTTGGGCATTGTCTGGGGCCCCAGAATGAGCTGGGCGAAGTAAGCCATTGTGAAAGAACTGCTCCGGCAAGCTCCACCCTCAGGGTCCCAGAGCAAGGATCGGGCGGGACAAAGTAACCTAGTGACTGAGCAGCCTAAAGGCGGGGACTGAACTGCCTTGCAGCCTTCATCCTTAGGGGCAGAGTGAGGCGGTTTGGGCACAATGGAGCCTTGGGCTGTTGCCCTGAGGAGAGTGCCGTGACATCACAGCTCATAGCAACTTCAAACTCCGGGCTTGGCGCTGCCCAGACCTCCATAAGAGCTGTGCAGTGACCCCCGACCAGTGACCCACACCCAGCGGGCCTCCACATTCCCTGACCAGGAACTGCGGGAGTCACGCAACCCTGCATCCTCCCTCCTGTGTCCTCCAAGCCTCCACACTAGCCTGTTCATCTGGCCAGGGACCCTGGTAGCAGTGTGCCTTCTGGAGCCCTCCCTGCCTCTGTGCAGAGCCCTTCTCCTGGCCAGAGACTGCTGGAGCCTTGGACTATCTGTGCCAAAGTCATTGGGCGCTAGGCACTCCCAGAACTGTGTGCACCACGCCCAACCCTGTTGCTGGATCCGGGCATGTCACACACCGGAGCTACTTCCACAACCAGAACTCCCTAGCTAGAGCAGCCCCAGAGGAACTGCACAGGCTCACTCCCTGCAAAGATCCAGCAACAATAGAGTGATCCCACTGGGGTCTAATCTTGGAGAGACACCTCCCCAACTCTGAGGATGGCCAGAGGCAACAATGAAAGACAATCATGAGGTGAAATCAACAGAAAAACTCTAACAATATGAATAATCAGAGTAGAGCAACTCCCCCAAGGATCAGTGGGGAAGAAATAGCACAAGACCCCATGCACAAACAAATAGCTGAGATGTCAGAAATTGAATTCAGGATCTGGATAGCAAATAAGATCGAAT
>CAUYPK010152938.1:0-33061 GCA_963574355.1 Loris lydekkerianus
TCTTTTCTAGATCTTCTTGGAGTGTTTTGATCTTGTTTTGCACGATCTTAGATCTGTTGGCATAAAAGTAGCACTTCTCCTGTAAAAATAAACAGATGCCTCCCTTTTTGGCAGTTAATAGGACTAATCCCCTTCTTGTTGAGGAGACTCATTCCCAACATTTCTATTGCCATAGGCAGGAAATTATCAAGACTTGGCCCTACTATTCATTTCTGGATCCACAGCACCATTCTGGCCTATTTAGCATGAAGTTATGTGAGAACTAAATGTCATGTTATTTGGGTCCCCTGTTTTCTAATCCTCTTTCCCCAATTTACTATCTTTAGAATCATCTTTTGAAAATATAATTCTAAACATGGTATTCTTATGCATACAGACTCTCTTACACGGAGAACAAAATTCAGAATCTTTGTAAGTTATACATTCTTACCTATTCCCTGAACACACCATGAAGTCTCCTCTACTTTAGTTTTCAGCTTTCTCTCTCTCTTTACATTTTTTCTTTCCTTGTCCAATTTGCCAATGTTTGTTTATCTAATTTCAAAATTCCACTCTCTCTGTTGTCTTTACTCTTCTCCCACACATCATGTAAGCAGAATGAATAACTCTCCACCAGTGTGCCAGGACCTCAAATTGGCCACGATAGCACATTTTAGGAGAATTAGTTACATTCACCTTTATATTCATGACACCTACACTTGTGGCTGGATCACACAGAAAGTAAATATTTATTAAAGTGAACTGTATTTTACAATCCCTGTTCTCTCTAACCTTGGTAAAGTTTGGGAGTGTCACACTGAAAACCCAACTTTCTCTGTGGACTCAAGGATTTAAAGCTGCTGTGTTATATTTAATTTCTAATTCCCTATGGAAATTTTTATATTTTCCCTGGCAGAGTGCGATGTCTCACAGATCTCTGTTATATTTTTGTTTTGGGTCTTACAACATACTTATCTCTGTTTACTTGGTCTCTTACCATCACATTTTATTATAAATAGCCATAATGCTTAATATGTATAGATGTTTAAATGCTTACTTTGTCCTAGGAAGAGTGCTAAATGACTTATCTGTCTTTATCTCAGTTAAATATGACAACAGTTTTTGAGATAGGTATGTAAAAAATAAACTGGAGAGAGATTATTTAACTGAATTCAGAGTCTAGTGGCTAAAACAGAAGTCGAACTCAATTTCTTTTAAAAAAGCTTTTCATTTTTTTCTCTGCTGTGCAAATTTTCCTCTTATATTTAGAGCTCCTATTTGGAGAGCACATATTGTGGTCAAGGCACTCAGTGTTCTAGGCACTTGCCACATGTAATACCTTTCAGTCCTTAGGAGATATTTTCATTCTACAGCTGAAGTTGCTGACACCCAGGTTGTTAGGTCATTTGCTTGTTTACACAACTAATAAATGATCATAACAACTGAAGTCCAACTTTATTATTTTTATCATTTTACCAGCACAGCATAACTCTTTGAAGGAATAAATGAATGGATATGAACATTGGATCATAATGTCTATTTGTACAGAAATCGAGTGGTCCCAAAGCACTGTAATCTCTTTAATGGAGAAGTCTGGAGGACATCAGAGGGAGGAGATTGTAAACACAGTGAATTATTCTTACAGCTAAGCCAGACAGAAGAAAAGAAACAAATGCAGAGGCAGATATCCTTTCCAGGGCTTTATTCACAAACATGTCAGTTGAGAGGGTCCTTCAGGGTAAGAAGGGCAGTATAAGTTGAGAAAAGCTATTTTTCTTTGGGTAAACTTCCTTTCGTAAACTTTTGATCAATCCCCTGAATTTTTAGGGTAATTTTTTTTTTTTTTTTTTTCCTACTGTCCTTTAACTTAAAGATTTCAGAGATGGGTGGGGAACAGAAGAGATATTAAAAGTATGTCAGGTTCCTTTTTTGTTGTTGTTCAGTCCAGTATACCCAGTATAATCTCTGTTAGGACAAAGAGACTGCATTTGGCTGGAAATTTCTTTTTCTGAAAATAAAAAGAGCAGAATACAACAGGCTCAAAGAGTATTTAAATATACCCCATATGGGATGGTCCAACAGTTACCCACAAATTTAAGCTCAAAGTTGAATGCTTTCTTCAGTCATTCTAGAGAGTGAAAATAGCCTTTTCTTTCTTTTCTATAATCAGAAAATCAGCAAATCTGGGAGAAGTTTAAAATAAGCATTAGACACATTATTTATATATTTTATATTTCCTGAATTTTTCAGAGAGTTTCTAACATTAAAGAACTTTTGGCAGGTGAACACCTTAAAGGGGGTAAAGTACCTGCTGACAGGTAAGTGTCAGAATATTGTAGCTTTCATGTGCTAATTGGAAGTACTGAGCTGGATTCTCATCAACGATTCACAACCTGCAAAACACACTTAAATTAAAATGTTTTAACAATGAAATATGAGAATATTAGACTCCAGTTCACTTTGATGTGACAGAGTACAAACCCAGCAGCCATTTCCTGAATGGTACTATTTCTCCTCCTTTCGCAATTGATTTTAATGTCAAATTAAAGATCAACATGTTGTCAGCCAGGACTTGGTGTTGCATTCTGCACTTGAGCCCATTTTGAGCTAAGGTGTAAATCTTAGATTGGGTTGGGTGGTCATGTTTTCCAGATAGTCATGGTCTGCAAGTCAAATGCTTCACTTAGAAAAAGATTTATCTGAACTGTGCAGAAAGTAGACATTGATAAATAAACTTATCTTTCTAAAGGGGCATAATTGCTAGACAGATGAGTTTCCACATGAAGCACAGGCTCAATTACTCAATTTATTTATGTAATCAGGGAAAGTTCTTGATGTATTCCAGTTAGAGACAGCATATATGCACAGCAACCTGTGCCTTACCATCTCTCAAGGGCAACAGTAGGATTTTTGAATACTTGTTGATAAAAAAGAAAGCTGATTATTTTGCAGTCAAGCTTTCATCTAAGACTGTGTATTAATTTCTGGTCCTTCTCATACTTTAAGATTTAGTATAAAAAGCCAGGGCCCTCACTTCTCATAGAGCAATTTGGTCTCATACCACTATTCTAGAACAAACTTCGTCTTCAGAAATTTGGGTGTATGTCTCCATGAGAGAAGTTTGTTATTCTAACTCCACCACTTCCTGACTGTGTGACTCTAGGCTAGTTATTTATGATTTCTGTATGGCAAGTCATCATCTAAAAATTGGGATCATAATTAGGCTGACCCCATAAATTCATTGTGATGATTTAAATGTATAAATCTTAGAATAGGTTCTGGCTCATGGCAGGTGCTATTAGAAGTATATTGTCTTTTATTTATCAAATTGCATAATTAGAACAGAGTATATATCTCAGATATAGTTATCTCTGAAAGGCAAGATTTGGAATTATGGTCAAAGTTCAAGTTTATAATTTATCTTCTGAAAATAATCCTAACCATCATGTGTAGATAAGGTATTTATTCATTCATAACTATTGGTACATTATCAGCAAATAAATATATCCAATTTATGAATAAACCAATAACCAAAAAGACAAAAATATTAAATATTTAGAAATTAACATATGTCTAACATTAAATGATTATTTTTACATAAAGAAAGTTAAATTGCATATAATTCAGACTAATATCATTAATTAATCAACAAATGCCATAGAATATTCAAATATTATTTCACTATTGAAAGTATACATAGATTTTAAATCAAGCTTCACTTACAGTTCTGGTAGACATGTGGTTATTATGAAATTTCCGGGGAAATTGGAAACTATAAAGCACTTGAGAAAAATGACCATTAAGATAAACAGCAAATACACAATAAACTCTTGAAACGTACATGAAGGATCAAAAACCTGACCTTTATTGAATAGATACTAAGTTTCAAAAATTGTCTCTCACTTCTTTACATACTTCACCACAATTAATTTTCACAAAAGCCTCATAATGCTTACAAAGCATGTATTTCTTTTATCATTTTTATTTATTTTGAACCTTAGCAAGATTACACGTCTTTCAAATTTTATACACTTTACCAAGTGGTAGATTTGAGGTACACCCCAAAGCCATTTTTAAACCAGATACCACTTTGCATATTAAGTGGATGAGTATAGGAAGAAGGTTATTTTTCAAGTTCAATCAGATTTAGACAAATTCTAGGAAGAAATAGAGATAATTCTTAGAAAAGTAAGATATGTGAATATTCTCATTAAAAGCCAAATCTTCACTAAAGGAAGTTAGTTATTATATGCAGCCAGTATATAGGTTTGCTGGTCACTCATATGTATATTTAGGTATCTGTGTATGCAGGTTGAAAGAGTGAATGTAAAAATAGGACTAAGCAGGACGGCGATCTGTTCTCTTCTAAAAAACAATAAAATTTAATCATAAATATAACCCTCATTCTCCAAGCAGAACAGGATGGGGAAATCAGTTGCCTAAAACACGGAAAGGATTTAGAGTAGGTTAAGCTGAGATTCTATACTAGATTCTATACTATTCCCATAACCTTCAATGAAGTAGTGGACTAATTCTTTTCTTATTTTTTTTGGACAGGTCATTACATTTGCTCATAGAAATAAAATGTCAATAGCTTGGAAACAGACTGGAGGTATGCAATGGGAGAATACATTGGCAAACTATATATCTAATATGGGACTAATGTCACAATATACAAGAAATTCAAACAGTCAATAGCAAAATAAGTAATAGGCAAGACTTTAAAAGATGGTTCTCAAAAGAAGATGTAAAATTGGCCAATGGATACACGAAAGAATGATTAATATCACTCATCATCAAAGGGATGCAAGTAAAAACCACACTGAGGTATTGCTTCATGCCTGTTAACACAGCTGTATCAAAAAGACAAAGACAATGAGTATTAGTGAAGATGTGTAGAAAAGGGAACTATTGTACATTGTTGGCGAGGATGGAAATATAAAAAATGGAAATGTAAAAAATGCAAAAAAATTATGAAAAATTGAATGGAGATTTCTCAAAACATTAAAGAAAATACCATATTGTCTAATAACCTCATTACTGTGTACATTTCCAAAGGCAAGGAAATCAACATTTTGAATAGATACCTATATTTTTCATGCTCACTGTAGCGTTATCCACAAGAGCCAATATCTGAAATCAACTGGAGCCTACATTGTTGGAGGAATGTCAGAGAGTATCTAGCCACGGGCGCCTCTACTTCGTAATATTATGTGGCTGGATACTTTCTGGACAGCCCTTGTGTATCTCTATATGTGTTGAATTATTATATTATCATTATATACAAATGACATAATGATAATGTAATTATGTAATGTATACTATATATTTATGCATAATTTCATACCATATTATTTAGCTTAAAATAGAAAGAATTCCTATTGTTTGTGACAACATGGATGAACCTGAGGGACATTATATTAAGTGAAATAAGGCACAGAAAGACAAATATCAAATGATCTCAGCTATAAGTGGAATGTAAAAAAGTCCACTCCTAAAATTAGGGATGGAATGGTGGTTACTAGAGGCAAAGGGCTGGAGGGATTCAAGCAATTTCAGGCTGGAGGACACAAAATTTCAATTAGCTAGAATACGTCCAACAGCTCTATGGGAACAAAATGCATAGGATTCGTGTATTTGAAAATTTCTAAGAGAGTAGATTTTATGCGTCATCAGAATAAATACATACATCTGTGAGGCACTGTACATGTCAAATAGTGTTATTATTAACCATCCCCCAATGTGTACATTCTAAAGCATGTTGTACACCATAAATACAGATAATTTTTACTTGATTGAAATAAGAAAAAAGAAAAGTAGAGAGGAAATTTATATAAATATTGCTTTATTTGTTTTGATATCATTTTCTTCCACTTTTAGAGGTACTTTCAGGAATAGTCAAAATAGAAGTGCAAATAATGCCAAAATAAATCTAAAGTAGTAAATGTTTTGTCCATAGTATATATTTTTCTTGACAAGTGAAGCCAATTCTTCATGTGACATTTACTTTTCTAACTTATTAACAGAAGAGTAAGTAAGGAACTGGATCTATCGACCTGAATGGATGTGAAGAGAGAAACCTGGCTGCAGAACACAGTCCCAATGTAGAATATATATGACATCCAAAATGATGTCTGCGACCTGTGTACATCTCTTCCCTTTATGCTGCTGGGTCACGTCAAAGTTCCATGAAAACTTCTCATTTGATCTTTGAACATTGGACTGGAGATGAGAATTCTATTCCCCAGTCTATTCATGTATGGAATCCACAAAAGGATCTATTCACATGATTTTTGTGCAAATTAAATAGCAAGATATATTTAAACTCCTTTCAGGATAAAGGACTAGAATGAAAAAATGGAATTTATGATACAAAGATAATCTGGGAGAAGTAAATGTATGTAGCCCTCCAAATGCAAGCAAAGAACAAACTTTTAAATAGAATTTGTTGCATATGAATCGTGTTTCCATTGCATCACGTCCTTTGTACACTTAAGGAAAAATTTGAAAGAGATAAAAGATGAGGTAAGATTGCAGAATGAAACTAAAAGGGGCCAATCAGGAAGAGGTAAGAAAGAAGACTGAGGAACAGAAAAACAGTAGTAGAATTAGAATAACATTAGTGGAAATCAAGAATTGGCATTGAAGGACCCTGAATCAGAGGTAGTAAGCAACTAAGAAGCTCCTCCAAAATGCAAAAGACAAGGACGAAGGAAGCCAGGTGAGAAAAAAATATCTAATAACAACCAATAAAAGGTCAAATACCTCTAATGCTATTTCTGAGAAAGATAATAGAAGAAATGGTCCTGAATCCATTTTAGCGGGAAAGAGGTTGATGGAGTACTTATAATTACCCTACAGTTTTAAAAGAGAAAAATATAAATAGGAACTCCCCTGATAATTTTATGATTTATTTTAGTTTACATAAACATGTTTTTGTTTATTTTGTTTATAATTTTTTTGAGTCTAACATTTCGTGAAGCAATTTCCAGGATGAAGTCCAGGCTTCCTTTTGCATGTCTCACGGTAGAATATGCTTTTTTTCATTTCTTCTGCTGCAAACCATGAAATCCTTTGTTGATTTTTTTTTCCATTTTGCATTATAAAATGCACCTTCCCATTTACCCAGTGTCAGACCATGGTGGTCTTCCTCTCTTTCCTGAATGAGAGTTCCTTGTATTGCTTACAATATAAGAACCAATGAGATTTCTCCTATAAGAAAGCTGACCAATGAGATTTCTCCTATAAGAAAGCTGACCAATGAGATTTCTCCTATAAGAAAAATGTGTCTGCACTTTTTCTCCACTCCCCTAGTTATCTAATGAGTAAAGGATGTAGCTTTTCACAACTGCAGCCTCCATCAATCAGAAGAATAATTTTTCTCTACTATTCCTAGGATCTACTTGTAAATCCATAACATCCACAGTACGGATCAGTTCTGTCCACTTTTCCCATAGACATTGTGTATTCAAAAATAACTATCGATTTTTCAAATTGAACAAACTGTTTCTTCCTGTAACCAGTGATCAACTATGTTTTAAGGGCAAAGAATATACTCAGCATTGTCACTCACCTATCTTCATGGAAGGAGAAACGCACACACACACACAAAGTGTGGGTTGTCTTCCAACATTGCAGCAGAACCATTTTGGTGAACAAAGTCAGATCCAGGATTTGAAAGGGTCCAGTGGTTTCTTCAAACCTAGATGTCTTTACTACTACAATTTAAAGCAAGATGCTTGTCTTCCAAACTAGTCACCTTGAGAATAAGAACCAAAACATGGGGAAAAATGAAGCCAAAAATACGTAAAAACGTGAAATTGGATAACCAGTAAAACAGGATAATACAAATAAAACTGAGTATAGTCTTTGTAACAATATAAAAAAAAATTCGTTCTGTTAAAAGACTAAAAAATTCAAATTGGGTCACAAATACAATCTAACTCTGCTAATTAAAAGAAAGTTATTTAGGATGAAATTGTTAAGGAGTATTAGAACAGAAGTATGGGCAAAAATACAGGGAGAAAAAAATAGAATTAGCAGTTTTAATATTAGAGAAAGATTTCAAAGCGAAAGTCTTAGAATGCAAAGTAAATACATAACGAAGTCATCAAAGACACAAAATTTTATGTCAAAAATATTCACACCTTTTGAGGGAACAATTTTATTTCTAGATATATGCCTTAAAGAGAATAATAAGAGATGGCCACATATGTTTATATGTATTCATCACACTATTTTAGTGGTGAAGATGCATTAGTATCATAAATATCTAACAGTAGAGAATTGGTTATGCAAATTATAGAACCTCCACATCTTGGACCATCCTGTTAATTAAGATCTGAAAAAGATTAATATTATTGATAATTTAAAATATTTATGATTTATTTCTATGTAAGACAAAGTTATAATAATTATATGTGTGTAGATGTATATATCATGATAAATATAGCCATGTGCATTTGAAAATAGCCCAGAAGCATAGGCCCCAAAATGCTGATGGTGATTGTTCTTTTGGTAGTGAAATAAAGGTAAATGTGTCAGAATTTATACTGCGTATGATAGGACTCAACTCCACAGGATTTAACCCAAAATGATATTTAATTTCCCTGTATAACTGAAAAGTTCAAGGTTAAGTCTACTTCCTAGCTAAGGTTATGCCAAAAGGTTTTTATTTCTCTCTATTACTCAGTTCTGTTTTTGTTATGTGGGCTTTTTTGTTTGCTTGTTTTGTTTGTTTGTTTTGGTATTCTTTTGTTTTTCCATTAAGTTACATATGATAGTCCCTGGCAGCTCCAAGTTTCTCTCTTCTTGTGATCAAATTCAAGGATAAAGAAAAGTAAAATCAGGCAGCTCCTGTGCCTCAAAGAAGTAGGGCGCTGGCCCCATATGCCGGAGGTGGCGGGTTCAAACCCAGTCCCAGCCAAAACTGCAATAAATAAATAAATAAATAAGAAAAGTAAAATCCTCTCTTCCAGGAGCTTCTACATAAGTTCCCGGAGTCACTTTGCATGAACCACTGGTTGCTACCCCTGAGCTCATAAGAATGGGACTAGGTATGGAAACTGATCCGTCAGTCTGGGTAACATGTCCCACCTCTTAACCTGAGAGTTGAGCCCCTTCTGAAACATGCTCATTAAATGTGGGGAAAAGTTGTCCCTTCTCACCCCAAATTTGATGAAAACAAAGGTAGCAAAAAATGTTAAACAAATTGTCAGTGTATATTACAACAACTAATTTAATTTTTTTCTCCTTGGTATTTTTTCAGTGTTTCCTAAATGTTTTCTTTTGAGCATGGTTTTTTTTTGCAGTTTTTGGCAAGGGCTAGGTTTGAACCCACCACTTCCGGCATATGGGGTCGGCGCCCTACTCCTTTGAGCACAGGTACCACCCAGCATGTGATATTTTTATAATTAAAAATATTATAAATATTACTAAATATATCCATGTATATCCAATATTATTCTCTCTTTTCTATTCATAGAATTATCTCCTATGGAAGTGATTTAAAAGAAAAAATTTTACATGTCAGTTGATAGTCATTTTCAATAACATTTATAACAGCAGAACCTAATATATTTAAATGGAAAATAATAAAAAAGGTAAAATAAATTTTACTGAGTTATTCAATAACATATTGTATTTATATTGTTATATAAATAAATTATTATAATTACTCGTAATTGCATAAAATATATTTGTAATTTAGTATAATACTAAATACAAAAGGATGAACAAGTGGGTATCTCATAGTTCTGACTTTGCAAAAATGTTGGAATAACTATTATAAGTGGCTATTTAAAGGCAAGACTGACAACATGCTTGTATAGTAATTTTTGTCTTTTAAATGATTTTAAAATTATAAGCATTAAACAAAAAAGTAAAAATTAATTACAGATGTTGTTTTAGAGTTTGAAAATTATAAAAACTTCAGAATTAATTAGGCTTTTGTACACATGTTTAGAATTTTATTGTAATAAGCACTATGTTCTCAGACAATGAGACATATCACACTGAAAGTTACTGACAATCATTTTTCTTTTTTATGTGTCAGGAAGTTTCCTTTGTTTTCTAAAATTCTAATATCCTCAAAGAAATAAACACACAATTATATGTCCTACAAATTCAGAATCATCTCCATACATTTGTCGTTCTTGGTGTGTAATATTAAAATTATAGGTGGAAAACTAATTAGGTATTGCATTTTTTCTTTTTTTATATTTCTACCCAATAAACTAGAAATGCCTTACACTTTATGATAGGTAATATGAGATTCAAATTACCTCCACTATTTACTACTGACTGAACCTTGGAAAAGTTTCTAAATTTTTGCATCTTGGGCTCTTCATCTCTGTGTAAAACACAGGCATTTCTCAACCTCCCTGGGCATTGTGTATATTAAATAAATACCTTGTACAAAAGTGCTTGGTGCGCTACAGGATCCATGATGGCTCCCTTAACATATTAACAGCTTTAGCAACCAAGCAGAAGCAAGTGCTGCAAACAGTTATTCCTCTATGCCACTTTTTCCATTAAACTGTATGGGGATAAATTGAATTCTTGCCCTTCTGCCAATAGAAAATAGCTGAGGAGGGAGATCATTTCTGGGAATAGACATATTTCCCAACTGGGGTAAACTGACAAGGAGGATGTAATTTCATTCTAGAAAGATAATCCAAATGAGTCCTTTCTACCTATGCTGTCCCAAAAGATTCAATAGGAAATGAAAGCAAAAGTGACAAAAAGAACAATGATGTTAATATGCTTCTGAAGTAAAAGGCATATGCATTTTCTAATGAGTGCAAAATGGATACTATCTAGTAATGTCTAGCCCTCCAGTGGCACTCAATAAATGCTTAAAATGACAAGGATAATGCAATTATTTTCTCCCCTCTGCCTTTTCCAGAGCTCTCTGAAGTGAGGGCAATCCATAATCTCTTAATACCTTCAGGTAACAGTGTTAAGTAGCATTACCTGGACTAAGAAAAGACATGTAAGCAAGACCAAGGTCACAGGTGATTACCATTTGAGCTTAGGCATTTTGTCCCATACTTCTGAGTTCAGTGAGATTGCTCATCACACAATCACCTAGAGAGCAAGGCACTGGAGAAACAGCAGCAAGTAATTAAACTCCCATTTGCTGCCCTAGGCTTGTTTTGAGTTCATTGTTCAGCAGATGAGCTAGTTCAAGATTTCACTTTCAGCAGTTCATTTGATTGAACTTGGGACCAATAAAAGTGAAAGGCCAGATAAAGCAGTAGGAAGTAGCTATAGTTTGAGACTGTCGCTAAAACTGGAACAACAGAAAATAGTTTATAAAGTTTTAGTTGCCAGGTTGCTTTATTTTCAAAAGTTTTAGGTTATGGAAAAATAGGAAGGTCTAACTTTATCTCTCTTCATTACCTGGGAGGATGAATCGGTTCTCAGAATATAATAGCACCAAAGGTAGCACTGACTTTCTTTCTTTTTTTCAAGCATGGATCATGAATAATTCCCCCTAAATGAATCTTCTCACAACCTTTCTTATTAATTAATTAATTTATTTATTTGAGATAATGTCTCAAGCTGTCACCAGGGTAGAGTGCTGTGGCATCATAGCTAACAGCAACCTCTGACTCTTAGACTCAAGTGATCCTCTTGCCTCAGTTTTTCTATTTTTAGTAGAGATGGGGGTTTCACTTTTGCTCAGGCTGGTCTCTAACTTGTGAGCTCAACCTATCCACCCTCTTCGGGCCTCCCAGAGTGTTCACAACATTTCATGTGATATTTGGTATCTGATAAGCATAGTGACCTCTAAGCTTTCACTTGTGCTTTTTGTTGAAAAAAAAAATAAAATAAATAAATATGATTAGAGAAAGTGATATAGAAAAACATGCAGCATCTCACATCACAACTTCTTCAGGATCATTCAGATGACTTACATCAGTTAAAGTTCTGGTGAGAAAGGTGATATGGAGAGAGAGAGAAAGAGAAGACTAGGTATTTCTAATATCATGCTATTGGGTGAGTTTGCAAGAATAGATATCCTTGTTAGGTAACTCTTTTAGGGTGATTTCTGACTTTTTTTTTTTGTTTCCTATAATAATGTGTGCTTAAGTAGGACACAGGATTTTATTTTGAACACAAAAGATAACTGTGGTAACCAGTTTCTGATATAGCCCCAGGGATACTCCATTTCCTGGCATTCACATGTTAGTAAATTCTCCTCTCATAGCTTAAGAGGATATTGAAGAAATAACAGTGTGACTTCTGAGGTTAGATAAGCAGAAAACATTGAGACTTCCACCTTGTCTCTTGAATCACTCACTCTAGGAGGATTTAGCTGTCATGTTGTGAGGGTACTCAAGAAACCTAAGGCAGAGGTCCCATGAGGAAAGGGATTACGACATCCTAAAAAGTTAGGTGAGTGAACCAATTTGGAAGTGTGTCCTCAAGTTCAGTCAGGTCTTCAGATACCTATAGCTCCAGTCAACATTTGATTGCAGTATTAAGCGACCTTAAACCAAAACAACCCTAGTAAGCCACTCTGAAATTCTTGACCTGCAGTAAATATGAAATAAACAACCTTGTTTTATGCCACTGTCTTATAGACTACACAGCAATAGATAACAAATACAATTGATAATAAGAATTATGCCATCATTTACTGAAAATAACTGTAGTCACAGTTCCTTTGAAAGTACTTTTACAAACTTGTCTCCTAGCTTTATTTTTAATATGCTTAGTACTTTTTTTGCAATATCCTTTTTCTTACTGTTCCTTTTTCCAGCAATGTTCTTGCATTCTTTGCACCTGTCAAAATCCCACCTATCTTTCTAAGCTTGCTAAAATTCCAAATTCCTTCTACATGAAACCATCTGCTCCAGTTGGAGGCAAGGTCATTCTTCAGAACTCTCATAATAATTCATTTTTACATATCTTAAAACACATCATATATTTTAATGTTATTTGTTCTTCTGCTAACTATAGCCTGATTCGATGTTGCTGATACCTTGGGCCCATAACTTATTGGTCTTATACATAATAATTACTAGTAGTGGGCATACTATATGGTCAAAAGAAGAGACTCTGAGATGAGAACAAGTCAATTAAAGCAGGGTTCAAAATTTTACTCATCATTTCAAAATTCAAGTTACCACATCTATAAAATGAATGTAAGAACAAATAGGTCTCAGAGTTATTATAAAGATGTAATGATATAATATGGGAAATATGCCCATTGGGTTAGCATATGGTAAGTGTTCAAAAAATTATAACATTATGTCATTGTGTTTTCCATTTATGTAGTATATATTAATTTCCAGTATGTACTGACCATTTTTATATTTCAAGCTGTATTTTAAACTCTAAATATTGATTATCTCATTTAATCTTCTTGCAAACCTTGTGCAGTGTCACTACTTGAAATAAAAAAATCAAAACATAGGGAAGTTGGAGAGTTTGCCTAAAATCATTAAGTTGGTTAAGTGGCTACCTGGACTAGTAATGGCTCTTCTGAGCTGAGAAGCCAGTGCCTGATCAATATAGTATATTTCCCTGTCTGTAAATGTGAGTTAACTATGTGAGATTACTGGACAGATGTAAAAAGTGAGATTTATTTGGATATAATTGTCTTTGTAAATCACTTAAGAGATCTTTCCAGAAAGTATCCAGTAATTGTTAATACTACTTTCATATTAGGTGGTTGGAACTTTTCAGGCAGCTCTTGTGTATTTCCTATTTAATTCATTAATTAGTAAACAGGCCCAGTTTAAAAAAATATGTGAGGGTAGGTATATAGACTTCTCCTATATATTTCTTTGGAAAAATCCACTCCTCAAATTTAAAGCAGTTATATTGAGAACCATATGGTATAAAGATAGTCATCGATTATGAAAACAATTGCTTCTTATTACAAAATATAAAACTGTACCATCCACTCCATGGATGGAACTCAACAGAACATCAGAAATGGAGTTAAAGAGTGTGTTACAGTGAATAATAGCATATTTTCCTAAGTTATTTTGAGTATCCATTTGTAAAATGGGATAATACCAACCCTATATTATTATGAAGAGTAATTGAGTAATCTTATGAAAGCTTCTTGCATAGAACTAGGCTTGCTCAATAAATGTTAATCCTCTTATCTCCACACCATCAACAGGCTTAGACAGGATAGGATAAGTTATGCTTCAGTAATAAGAAATTCCAAAAATCTCAGTGGCTTAAAAATAATAAAAGCTTATTTCTGCCTCAAAGTCCTTTGTAGGCTTGGGTGGCTCTCTAGCTTTTGTTTATTTGGTATTACCATTTTATATCTATATATGCTTTCAAAGTTGCTGAAGTGGAGGAAGTAAAGTCCAGCAGCAGCAATGAAATGCTTTTCTCTAGAAACAACTCTCGTCATTTCCACTTATATTTAATTAGCCAAAGCAAGACACATGACCATGCTTAACTTACAACAATAAGGGAAATACAATATTTTTTTTCCCATTTTTGTTCTTCTGTGATTTTTTATTTATTTGGACTAAGGAGTGCATGATGATGATAAAATGACATATGATGAAATGACATTTTTTCTTTTGGGTAGATATCTAGTAATGGGATTACAGGATCAAATAGAAGAAATACTTTTAGCTCTTTGAAGATTCTTCATGCTTCTTTCCATAAAGGCCTCACTGTTGCAGTCCCATCAACAGTGTGTGAGTATTCCTTTCTCTCCAGCCTGTGCCAGAATCTATTGCTTTGAGACTTTGTGATGGAAGCCATTCTCACTGGGGTTAGGTGATATCTCTTGATAATTAGAGACAATGAGCATTTTTTCATGTGTTTATTGATTATTTGTCTACCTTCATGAGAAAAGATTCCATACATGCCTTAAAGCACAATACTTTCATATACCACTAATGGGAAACATCCAAAAGTAATAGTGAGGAGACTAGTCACTACCGTATCGTTGTTGTTTCATGTGTAGACTTATCGATAAGATGAATCACTCTATATAATAAGATGAGGTCACAATGGTTAGGTTCTAGCAAATGTTTATTTTAACTCATTTTGTGTTGTTTAGAGGAAAATTTGGTATGAGTTATTTAAAAATTAATAATTTTATATAATGTGATTTCCTTCATAAATTTTTATCCATGTAAAAATGTGTGTTTACATAATTCTTTTTTATTCTGTATAGAAAGATGTCAAAATGATGGATGAGCTTCTATAGTCTCTGCTTCTAGCTCCACAGTATCAACAACGGTCTTTTAGAGATAGGGAAACTTCTCAAAGTCAAGTACAGGGATATTCTTTCTGTGTGTCCTTTTAATTCACTTGGGACATTGTGGATAAGTTCCTTGCACAAATGCCCTCTCTTCTGCCTTGCTATGCTAGAGAGGGCCAGTCACATTCATGAAATAAAAATGGAAAAAAAATGTGGCACAGTATGTAATTTTCACATAATATAAAATTGTAAATGTGAACTTCTATAGAGAATAACCTTTCAAATGCAATTTGGCTTCATTATGGCTTCAAATAAGCAAGTAAGCAAAGAAATCATCTATTGATTTTATTCCTAGAAAAACCTCATTGTTATTACTTAACTGCATATTAGTAAGTTGGCCTCTTTAGAACAGAGGTTTATGGGATTTATAATATTATTTTTATCCCTATCAGCAATATTACACCAAAATAAATGCCAGGAAAAGAATATCATATAAGTAACTAGTATATCCCCAACCAATGATACTCTTTCTTGTTTCCTAAGAAATATGTTCTTCTCAACTCTTAGAAAGCCAAACTATTCTTCATCCCTCATGTTTCTTTAACACTTAAATGATGATGTCTAACTTCAGTAAAATAAAGACAAATGTAAACCCACATTTATATATGGGGTGATTTCAATTTGCCTATATTTTGTTTTGAGAAAACATGGAATTTTATTTAGTAGATTCCTTCTTAATTAATATAAATATCTTTTATGAACCTTAAGCAAAACTCCTTTTTCATTTCTTAAGTAATAAATATAATAAAGAGCAGTATTCGTGTGTATTATATATTTATTAGTAGTTATGGCAAATAATTACCTTATAAAAAATCAGGCAGTAATTAAGGCAAATAATTACCTTAAAAAATTGCAGTTATAAAAGAGATCAGTGTAATATACATCATTATGCATAAATTACTAGATTCTAATTAATATTTAGTTTTTAGAAGCTAATGTGAACATTTAACAAATTAAACTCAACTAATAGATATTAATGCCAATGCATTGTGAGTCACTGATGCTAATTTTAAAGTGTTGTGGCTTTGGAACAGATTTTTTAAGGAGAATATTTTCAACACCCTGGTGTAAAGCTTCTGTGGGGTTATTTGACAGATGTCCTGTGAGTTCCTTCAAAGCAGGGGATAAAAGTATAGCGCTCTAAACAAGAAAGTGTGAGCAGAACGGCTTTTGGACATGTGGGTGGGGAGGCTGGCACTTTCTCAGTTCAATTACATGGAATTTTAAATTGTGAATTTACACAGAGCTGAAAAAAGACAGCCATGTGGAAGTTTGTTTTCATTCTTAAAGTGAATCCTATTCTGCCCTTGATACACTCACATAGTGCTCAGTGCTAACATGGAACCTTCCTGTAATGTGAGACATTGGGACACATATGTTGCTAGAAACATGTTTCTTCTCAGAAACTGAGGTATAGAGTCACTACAACCAATTTGCTCTCAACATGATTGGATTGACTTTCTAAAATCTAAAAGTGTGTTCTCAACATGCATGGGTATCCTTTCCAATCCAATTTTTCTGGCACTCGTATATTTCCCTGTTCTTACTTATTTTGGGGCTGGAAAGAGGTTGGTGGATTTCTTGTAATTATCTCACAATTTTAAAAGAGACAAACAAAAATATGAACCAACCTGATGATTGCATGATTGATTTATAAAGTGTTTTTGTTTATTTTTGTTTAAAAACAAAAAAAGTCCTTATGTCAGATGAGGTCTGATATAGGTTCGGAAAGGATGATCTTTGCTAATGATTTTGATTCTAGTCAAGATAGAATAGGCACATTCCACTAGACCTCTCCCATCAACTACAACCACATCTTCTGAAAAAAATGCATAAAAATCTATTGAATTACTATAAAATGTAAGCAAAGAAGGTAAACTGGATAAGGATACAATAGTTACATACAGTTGAACCTTCATGGTTGACCAGACTCCTACACTGACAACCTCCTTAAGTTGACTTAACTTTTGTAGAGTGGACATGCACCACATGGACCTATCAGTACAGTGGGCCCAATTCCTTATGTTGACCACCTCTCTGTGTTGACCAGTTTGTTACAGTCCCTTGATGGTCAACTTTAGAGTTCTACTGTATCTTCTGACCTGGGTACTAACCCACAAATCAGAAATGTCAATGAACATAGACAAATAAAAAGCTAAGGAAAAACCTCTCTCTGGTACAAAGTTTTGAGGGTACCCTTTTAACTATTCAGCCACTTTAGAAAAATAGTTTGGAAGTTTCTCATGAAACTAACCATGCACTTACAAGATAATTCACATTCTCATTCCTGGATATTTACTCCAAAATAATGAAAACCTATCTTCACACACACACAAAGACTGAACACTATGAATGTTTATAGAAGTTTTATTTATAATCACTACAAATTACTAATGATCTAAAGTTAAGAAATATAAATGGTCCTGTGATGTTATTTTTGTATGACATTTTATTTTGTCTTTTTCACAGATCATTGACTATAGACCTTAAAAAAATACAGTAACTCTCATAGGAATTTTTTTTTTTAACTAAGGTATTAATAGCATTATTGAAAATTCAGGGTTCAGATCAAGCCCACTACATAAAACTGAAGAAAGAAAAATATTAAACTAACGCATTAGAGTTTAAATTTATAATCCACTTTTCATAGTTAGGCCCCCTATAACACTACCTTCAGAACCCTTCATTGGGATTGTCATACAAAATAGCAGTATACACTTTTTTCTTCTATATATATTTTACTGAAATTCAAGGAATATGCCAACTTAAAAGACTTAATGACAATAGTTAAGTTGTTCATCCAAGCTCTAATACTATTATCTTTATCAAAGTCTGGCAAAACAATGCTTAAAAGAGACTATTCTGAGGAACATTGTCACCAGGAATTCTCTGCTTGTAAAGTAGTATTTACATTCTCTTTAAAAGAATCTATTTGTAAAATAATTTAATCTCTTTTGTTAACCAGGTATTGATAGTTTTGAACTAATAAAATTATGTAGTTACCATGACCAAGAGATGAGGCTTAGTCCTGGCCAACATTCTAAAAAGTAGCAGCCACTGTGGGGCTCCTCGAAATTTTATATTTTGTGTCAAAATTTGGTATTTTGGAAGGATAGGCTAGCACTTAGAAAATTCACTATTACTAGTCAAATGTTTAAATATCTGTAATTTATAGTTTTGATATTTAAGAAGGAACTTGTCACTCTTCAATTATTCAATATATATTTTTAATTGTACTTCAAAAGCAGTGAGGATCTTATATAATCAAAAGTAGTATATAAAAGAAGAATGGAAGGTTTTAGTGTTTTAAATAACAGCAAAAACACTGTCATCAAAATATCTTTTGGAGTTGAAGGATGTGAAACACCATTACTATGAATGTATCATATCTGGCTAGTTTGATAAAATAATAACCTTATTACATTGTGGCTATACCTTGTTACATGAGATAATACATTTTTCAACTTTACAATATTATAATCTACATTTGAAACTTTTACCAATTTTCAGTCAAAGTCAAATTCCACTGCTGGTGGGAAGCAAACTGATACCGCCTCTATTGAAAAAAGAATGGAGAATCCAAAAAGAGAGCTCAAAGTAAACCTTTCAGTTGATCTCCCAATCTCATTACTAGGTATCTACCCAGAAAAAAAAAAAAAATCATTTTACTATAAGGACATTTACACTGGAATTCTTATTTGCAGCTCAATTCACAATTGCCAAAAAGTGGAATTAACCCAAGTGCCCATCAATCCATAGATGGATTAATAAACTACAGTGTATGTGCACCATGGAATACTATTCAGCCATAAAAAAGATGGATACTTTACATCTTTTCTATTTACCCGGATAAAGTTGAAACACATTCTTCTTAGTAAAGTATTACAAAAATGGAAAAGCAAGTTTCCAATGTATTCAACACTAATATGAAATCAATAGATAAATATATACACTTCCACATGAGAGAAAACTACAATTAAATTCAAACAGTGGAGGGTGGAGGAAAGAAAGAGGAAAAGAGAGGAGGGAAAGAGGAGGGGCATTGGTTAGCTTCACTTAACATGCACAGTGTAAGAGTATACAGCTCACCCCCTTGAGTGAAGGGCTTACCTACAACTTGAACTTTACCTAAGAAATGCAAAGAGTGTAATCTAAACATTTGTATCCTCATATTAATTTTAAAAACAAATAATAATAACTGTGGATGAAATGTCAGAGGCTTTAAAAAATAAAAGTTTAGACTGAAAACTTCTAATTCTTCTTAAAATCTCAGCGTATAACTAAAAAATAAATATACTCTTTTGTAAAAAATCTATTTTATATGCACAGAAAATGGTCAGGCTCCAAACAGGTCCACAATTTCTGAGCTTTTCTTTCATTGGAGGTTTGCTGTGGATAAAGTTAGTTCAACAAGAAGTTAAATCTAGCCAAAGGAATAGAGATAGTACTGTAAAAATCATTGCATTCATTTGAGAAAGATGCTATCTGCTGGCTCCTATGCAGGACTATTAGGGAAAAAAATTACTAAATTGCAACTACAGATACATTTGAATTGATTTTTAAATAGACTGGAAAGAATAAAAAGGAATGCCAAAGTCTTAACACCTGGCTGGAGGTCATATGGGGGAAAAAACTCACTTCTTTTAATAACAGCTTTGGGAAAATCTTATTTTTCATTGCACACGTCTCCTATCCATTACACAAATTGAGTACAATGTCACATACATTAAAAGTCAAATATAGGCATAAAACCTCATCTCCTGATGAGTAATTTAGGTCTCTTCACACATAAATATATCATTTCTTACATTATTTGTCATATATTTATATTTTATCTTATACATTTTATAAATAATTCTTATATTGCTTTTTAAAATAAGAGTATGATATTTTATTTACTCATATCATTCCTTTATTAAAATCACTGTAACACTCTTCCCCCATCTCACTCAAAACAAAGTCCTACGTAAACCAGGGCTGACATCCTGTCAGCACTCTTTTTCCAAATCAGCTCCTAACTCTCTTCCTGACAGTGAGTCTCCCAGTGTTCACTGCTCTCCAGCTACACACTACACCTGAAAAACATAACCTTACTTGATGGCCTTGGCACGTATTTATTTATTTTTTTTCCTTTTGTCTAAAAGCTCTTACCAATGCATCAACCTGTTTCCACTCTTGATTTCCTTCAGGTCTCTTTGTGAATGTCACCATACTATGGGGTTTCCTAAGAGCTACTAGAAGGAACGTAACCTGATAAGTTAATTTTAGTCTCACGCTACAGAGCTGTAATTGTAAGATAATGAACCCGTTTTTATTTTTGAAAGTTGTGGTAACGTACATGGTGTCAACAGAAAAACAATACAATGCCCCTGACAAATGGGCACATTAAAAAGTCACAAGGATAGCAAGCTCTGGAATTTCGCAGAATTTATTTTCTACCCTCTACCCTCTTTTATAATACCAAGATTTCTAAAATAGTTGCTATTTCCTGCCCATCAGGTCCCTACAACGTGATATCATCAATGTAGTGAAGCAGTGTGGTATGTCCTAGATTGGAGGATGACAGGACGGAAGAGCTGGTATAGCTGAGGTAGGTCTATGAAGATACACTGCTAATCAGGCTGGATGAAATCAAATTGCTTCTGATTTTCTCTTCTATCAGGTACAGAAAAACAAACAAATACAGAAACAGAAAATCCACCAATTCAGTGACTATATAAGCAAGGTGTCAGGGAAAAGTGTTGATTTTCTCAGGAAACAAAATCATAACTGGAATAGTAGCTTAAATAGGGCCCACCAACTGATTTATTTTATCTTTCATGATGAATAATAAATACTCATAAAAAAAAGCTCAAAACCCAAGAACAATGCTGCATATAAATTCCCCCCAAAGTATTACTTACTTAGAAGAGGTTCATAATAATCAAAAGAATAGGTATGATCGATCCCCTGTAGTTCCTTTTTCCAGCAACTCATCATAGAACACAGCCATTGTTTATGCCTTTTCCATTACCTAGCTCATATTCTTTTAGCCATCAGTCAACACCCTAGGTATATATGGTTTCTTGGCTGGTGGGGCGGCCTAATTTAGAAAGCGTATAAAATTCTATATAGCACTACCCCAGATAGCCTCTGAGACAGTGTTGTACAAATCTTCAAAAGCTCATTCCACAATTCTCAGAATGACGGAGAGTGTGGTGACATCAGTTAATCATGTGAATATGCCCTCATTGCTACACTTCATTTTTCACGTAGCATACTTAAGTCAGAAAATAATTTTTATTGTCAGAAGCAATCCTGAATGGAAAATGATGACAGTAATTAAGGCTTTCTGTATGTTTAAGGAGGGTGATTTTGTAAGAAAAAAATGAGAGAGCGGTGCCTGTGGCCTCAGGGAGTAGGGCACTGGCTCCATATACTGGGGGTGGCAGGTTCAAGCCCAGCCCTGGCCAAAATGGCAAAAAAAAAAAAAAAAAAAAAGGAAAGGAAAGGAAAGAAAGAAAAGAAGAAAATGAGAGCAGGAAAGGAAATCTTTACCCATAATAAGTGTCTATTCTAATGAGAATTAAAAGGGTACCCTTCCTGTGACGGCAGTTGTTCTCTGGAATCAACTTGCCACCAGGTGGCTGGTAATGCTGTCTTATCAGACACTCTGTGGTTCTCTCCTATTGTGAGTTCAGGTTTTCCACTGCTGGAGCAAAGTGGCTTTGTAAATGGAATTCTGTGCTGCATGAATGACTCAGAAGAAGCTGGTGCACTTCACCAAAGTTGAAAATCCTTGGCCCAGGAGTTAGAGAAGGTGAAGAAGGAGATAAAGGGAGAGCTGCAGAGGCTGTGGTTCTGGACGCTGCCCCGCAACAACAGGGAGCTAATAGGTCAGTAACAACATGCATGAACTGCCTTAGTACCTGACAACTTTTGACCAGCATTCAAAACTTAATAAAGGTGGCCCCTGCTTTAACTTCTATGCTTGTAAATACCATGAAATGTGTCTTTTATGGCGATTATTAACTGGGAAAAGGTAATTGTGGAAATCATTTTTCTGTGTTAATAAAAACCAGTATTTAACTATTTTTTTTCTTTTTTACTTTAGCAATGCATTTCTCATTTGATATTTTCATACAGAAAATAGAGTGTCACCTAGACATGGAGACAATGATATGAGTCCATTAAATGAAGGTCGGCTCTCGTGGTCTATGGAAGAAATAAGGGGTCACTCTAGGAATATTTACCACTTACAAAAATGATAAAGAGGGCCACTACTGAGTAGGAAGTTGGAGTAATACAATTGCCTTTGGAGTAAAATTTGTGTTGTCTTAAGGCAAGTATTAGTGGTGCAAGTATTAGCAGGCTTCACACTTAGAAAGAAAGACATGTTCAATATTCTTCCCAAATCCTTGAATTTTCTTATTTGACTTTTTAAAAGTTTTCTCATGACTAGATTGGAGAATATATTTTAGGTATCACTTTATATGTGATTAGAGAATTTTTGTTCAATTATTTATTGAAGAAGCGTGCTTAGGAGAGGATGTGAAAAACATGGATAGGGCAGGAAAAAATACTAAGTAAGGATGTAATCTGTGCTGAAGCTCAACCCCTCAAAGAGTGCGAGAAAACAAATTGAACCACAGAGTTAATTGCAGTTTTAGGGAAATTGGCCAGCTCTGGCCAACCATTAATTGTGGTATATCCCAGGGATTAGAGTGCTTGGCCAGGGAAGGTAGCTCTTCTTCAGTCAAGTTTAATTCTCTGGAGATGGGAACAGTAACCAAAATCATAGTAGTTAGAGGATAGTGAAGCCAATTTAGTAAAGAGAATTGGTAGAGCATGGACAGGGCCCTTGTGTTTTATGTGTAACACTAGGTAAAAAAAATACAAAAAGCAAAAAACAAACAAAAAACAAATCTTAGACATTTCCAAGTTCTTCTTATCTTATTTGCTACAATTGTTTCCACAAACACACACGTGGAGGCACTTAGTTTATTATCATTATAACTCTTACCTTGCTTGCCCCATGTCCTCATCTCATGTGCTGAAGTCTATATAATCATTTCCAAGTTCTAAGTTCTTGACAGGTGAACCTACCTATTATGCACAGTGCCTTGAAAAATGTGAATCCATTTCCTACTCTGATTGCTTTATCTTGTGAGGAGAAGTCACTTGGGCACTGGAGAATACACCTCCCATCCCATTTAGCTCCAACTGAAGATTACACTGATTCAAAGTGGGTTGAGAAGGATCTGGAAACTCTCACTGGGAAAGGACAGTGATCTTGGTCCAAGCTTACCTTTTTCCCTCTGTCATGCCTCAGAAGGTGTGTCTACCTTATCTTTGCATCCTCCAGCTTAGACTGGGCTTTGCATAAAAATGTGGCCAATGGATATATTTTTTAAATTGACAGATCGTCTCAAATATGTGGGACTTCATATACCATAGAGTCCTGGCAAAATATGATTCAGCACAGACCTCAAAAAATAAATAGCCAATTTCTTTGTGCAGATCTGGAGTGCTCAGTGTTTGGTTGCTGCTCTGTGTGACAGACAAATTGTTGATTATTTTAAACCTCGAAATGTCACAGGCACACATTAAATCTTACTTGTGCCCTGATACTCTGTTCCTGATTTCTCTTTGAGCATACTGAGATCCTCAGAATTGCCTGGTTCAGCTGCTGTTTCCATCCTGAAGGACATAACCTTCACTCTTCTCTTCCACTCCAAAGATGTAATATGAGCCCAGCTTCTGAGCTCCAAAATAGTGTTGCCATTTGCAAAGTCATCTTGAAAAAAATTGCTTTCTGTCTTGAAAATACTGACTAGTCATATTGGATTACTATAAGATACAAGAAGAGAAAAGACAATGTTGGCAAATACATATCTACATACACACACACGCAAAATGATGTCATTTTCCAGAATATTTTCAATGACTCGTTCATTGATGAGTCTCTTGATTAGGTCAAAATATGATGAACATTGTCATGGGGAGAAAATATGCATGCATTAGAACCCCTACAGTATTTTAAATAAGAGGAAAGATGATATTTTTCTGAACAAATTTTAAATCTTTATTGTGTACATTTTAATAGCATATCTTGTATCTGAGAAAAAAATATGATATTTATGGAGGCAAGAGCAGTTCCTTGAAGAGATGTGCTTATATACCATGGACTTCCCAATTAAAAAATCAACTTTCTATGTTTTCTATGTTTTCTAATTGTTTTAACATTTCTTGCATTTGACAGGACTGACCTGTGATAATAGAAAGGGTTTTTAACTGACAGATGCTTTTTATCTAGGAAAGCCATTTGCCCTCATGTATCAAAAGTTTTAAAACTTTGGCAAAACAGGTCCAGTATTTCATCTAAGTCTAGATGTTTGTCTTCTGTTCTCTTAATTGTCTCTTCTGAACAGATTCATTTCCTTAGCCTTGAGGGTCACTTCTACATATTTAACAAGGAAATGTATTCTAATTTCCCTTCTAGGTTCCATTTCTAAGTTTTCACCTTCACATTGGACATTTCCAATTAAAGTTCTCACTATTGTTTCAAATTCAGGATTTATTATCTTTTTCTATCAAACTGGCACAAGCTGTTCTTTTCATACTTTCTACTAATAACAATCATTAAGCACCAGAAACCTAAGATTAAAAACTTGGAATTATTTCTTTTTCTCTACATCTGATCACTCTCAAGCCCTGTTGATCATTCCTACACTCTGTTTTTCAGATTTATTTATTAATTTCTAATCTTAGGGGCATCATTCTCACACTGATTTCTTTCTCCTCATGTCTGAATTTTATTCTATATTTGCATTTCCAAAATATAATCAATCCTGCATATCACTGTGATGTTAGAATTCTCAGTTTTGAATGGTATTTCTTGTTCAGAAGGTTTTGAATAGTCACATAACCAAAACTTTGGAAAGAAGCCAAGTTCCTTAGCTTAGAAGTGAAAGCCTTCCAAAGTGTGTGCCCTACACTTTTTACCATACTATCTACCACTTCTCCCTAATAAAAAATGTTTACCTCCAAGCATGCTAATTTTCTAACATTCTCTCTTGCTTTCTCTGACTCTCTCGTTATCTCTCTTTCTCCTTTGAATTTTTTTGTGTATATTTAAGGTGTAAAACACGTATATGTGAAATCTTAAAGAAGTATTAAATACATAAAGATTAGAACAGTAGTTAACGGGGCATAGAATTAAGCAAATCACTTTGATATTCTAAACAAAGTTTCATCTTATCATACTCTTGTTTTACAAATTTTATCTTAGTAATTACATAATTTTAGGATTTCATTTCATTAAATTTCAGACAGGTCAGTGTAGATAAAAGGGATATTTACATATCATAACAAAGGACAATAAGGGAACTTCAGTGAATTTCCCAAAGTTGCACAGAAGCTTCGTGCAGAACCAAGAAATTTTGACCTAATTGTCTTCTTTATCAATTATACTCCCACTAACATATCACTTGCAAGTCATACCATTTATATCTGTTGTTACCTAAAAACCTTTGATCACAACTTCTCTAACTGGTGTGTGGCAGGGGAACTGGGCTTTGTCACATAATTAATTTAGCAAAGGGTTAAGACAATGTAGTGGTTAATAACCAGGATCATGGGAACAGATAGTCTTGTGTTTGAATCTCAGCTTTGCCACCTACTTGCCATATAACCTTAGATAAGTTGATGTAAAATCTTCAATTTCCTTGTCTCTAAAATGGAGATGATGGTGACACCTATTTCAGAGTACCGGCTTATGATGAGTGTTCAGTGAGACAAGGCACAGAAACACTTAGCACCAGGCATACCATCTAATAATTGCTATTTTTATTACTATTCATAACTGAGGAAGAAAATTGGTTGAAAGAACCAATTTTTGAGCATAGTGAAATCTATTCTCAAAATTTCTATATCCTAAAGGCACTGGAATTTTAAAAAACATAAATATTGCATAAACAATTGAAGAAATACACAATAGTGATATTTTAGGTACTCTAGTCAAGCAGGATTACAATTATTGCATTATATTAACTGAATCCATGGCAGTATCACCATATATTACCAATCAGGCCATGTGTAATGGTTAATTTTCTGTTTCATCTTGACTGGCCCACAGGTGCCCAGATATTTGGTCAAACATTATTTCTAAGTGTGCTTATGAAGATGTTTCAGGCTAAGATTAGCGTTAGAATTTGTAGAGTGAGTAAAGCAGACTGTTCTCCCTAATATGAATACGGCTCATCTAATCTGTTGAAGGCTTGATTAAATCAAAGGCCTGAGGAAGAGAGAACTCTGTATGCTTGATTAGTACAGCTGTATGACTGCAGTCATCTCATGGCCCCAGACTGTAACTTAAATCATTTGCTTTCCTGCATCTTAAGCCTTCTGAATCAGACCAGAACTATACCATTAGTTCTCCTGGGTTCCCAGCTGGCTGACTGCAAATCTGAAGGCTTCTCAGCCTTCAAAATCATGAGAGACAATTCATTACTATTAACCAAAAGTACTATTGGTTCTGTTTTTTCTGGGGAACCTTGATTTATATACCACAACATAGTAAGCACATCTGATTCAAATCAACTCATACTCATTGATACTTGACAATGTCTAATGTAATGTTTTAATCATATCCATGCATATTAACTTACTTAATTCTTATAAGATAGGCAATCTTCTTAGCTTATTAGAGAAGCAGTTAACAAAGCCTAGAAAGACAGGCATTTTGAAGGCAAAACTATGAACAATGGGTGTCCTTGTGCACCAAGTTTTTTCTTCTGGCTCCAAGTACAGCTGTCTTCCCATTGTACAATTCAGTTTCCTAGCTATCCTTGGGATCTGCAGCCACAATATAGAAACTTGTAAGGTTAACACATTTACAGCTCACAAGATAAAACGAAAATGTTATGAGAGACAAGTATCTAAAACCTTAAGCATTAGAAATATTTTTAGTTTAAAACCTCTGAAATTTCACAACGTGAAATCATATGGGAGTTGAAGACAAGGGAAGAAATTCTGAACAAAATTACTGAGTAATAGAGTTTTATCAAGATATAAACTATAAGAACTTGATCTAAAAAGTAAATGCTCCACTGAGTTATTCTTTTCCTCCTTTTTCTTCTTCTCTCTCTCTCTTCCTCTTCTAATACTTTGTATTAAACTTTCTTCTAGGTATTAATAGAAAAAAACCATAAGAGTATCTAATTCTAAGATGTTCCTGCCACATAAGAGGTACTATTTACATTCTGTTGAAGGAATGAACAAATGGACCTCATATGAGGAAAAATCAAAAGAAATCCCACTGCCAAGTGCAGAACCACCTTCTGTATCATCAGATCCAAGGGCAAACATTACATAGAGGAAAAAATAAGGTAAGAATATACCTTGACTCATAGGCCAGAAAGATCCTCTTTTCAGGTTTGGAGCCTCCATCCCTGTGACAACTGCTATAATTCAAATGTGTCCCACTCAAAATTAGTAAGTTGAAACTTAATTGTCAATGTGATAGTATTAACTGGTGGAGCCTTTAGGGCAGCGGTTCTCAACCTGTGGGTAGCGACATCTTTGTAACAATGAAAATACATCAAGCATTAGGAAGGTTGAGAACCGCTGCTTTAGGGGATGATTAACTCTTGAAGGCAAAACCTTTATGCATGGGATTAGTGCCCTTATAAAAAGAGGTATGAGGGAGCTGTTTTTCCCTTTCACTGTGTTGGGATGCAGCAAGAGGCTCCATCCTGGAAACAGAGAACGCCCTCACCAGATAGAAGTGCCTAGCACCTGGATCTTGAACTTTCCAGTCCCTAGAACTAAAAGAAAATAAATTTCTCTCCTTTTTAAATTACCTAGTCTCAGATATTTTGCCCTAGCAGTAGGAATGGACTAAAACAACTAAAGAAAGAAAAAAACCAGGCAGAGATTAACTCTGTGCTTTGGCTGATGGAGCTCCTTCTACAGCTATATCGTGAACTTCATTCTAAGGGGCACATGTGTCCAAATTTACTCTTTTATTGTTTGTGTATTTTATATTTTTATTTAGTATTATTAGCTTCATTTCATAAATCCTGTAAGTTAAAATAAAATGCTATTTTATATGTCAAGGAAACATTGCCTAAATATCAACATCTTTTAAAACTAAAGGATAACTAATTAGTAAAAATACTCAAAAATCTTACATCTTTATATTTGAGTGGATTCATTTAAACTTCTTTGTTCTACCTTCCAGAAAGGTATGCTGAGCTTGGAAAGTTACAAGAATATCAAGTACAGTTATCTTGACATTCATTGTAAGGAAATATTGGGCTACACTGATGTGTCTGTACTCCTATTGACCAACTCACAAAGTGAAACTAAATCCAGATAAAGTAGATCAGGCAATGTGTCTGCCAGATGCTTAAGGAGCTGTGTGGCTTAGACTTGCCTGAGTCAGCAGAGGAAAAGCAGAAACAAAGTGGTCAAAATCTCATCTCAGAACAGCCAAGAACATTCCATTCAGTAGAGGCCAAAGCTTGCCATTCAGGGTCCTGTATTTGGGAGGCCTTTCATTTTACCACTTGTAAATTGTCTTACATTGCTGAAGTAATTTCTTGTGTTTCTTCCCCCCCCCCTTAGTTTAGTTGTTTGGGGAACTTTGCTCAGTATATGGTACTTGTTTTATCTCTTTAAAATAAACAATTCTGTGTTAAGATAGGACAGATAAGACACAAATTCACAGAGATTTCTGATGGTAATGACTTTTCTCATTGTGCCTTTATAAAATCTCCATAGGTAGCTGCATTCATCTAAAGCCATCTATTTCTTACTTTTCAAATGTTATCAATGTAATTTATGTGGCAAGTGGTCCTTAAAGTTTGAGTTATTTTCACTCAAAAAGCATAATACATTTGGGATGCCTTTACTTTTTAGAATGACATGACCTATAAATACTTTTAGAAGGATAAGAAGAAATAGTTCTTAATCTTGCCAGCCCCAACAAAGAAAACATTTTTTACTCAGAACAAGTCACTGATGCCAGCACTGAAAGTCTCCTCTGTGTTTACACCAAGACCATGAAGAGGTAGATGCTGTCCTGGGTATTCATGGGCTTCAGTTCCTCATCTACTCTCAACCAAGAATAAATTCTACACACACACATATTCAGAAAGAGCTAATTTTTGTGCCTTGAGAATATGGAAAGTCTTGGGAAGAGTTATGTTAGTAAATTATATAAGAACAATAGTAAAGAGTTCCAATAGTAAATTGTATGAGAAATTAGAACATCACTGTAACCCCAGGCACTACCTATGCTTCTGTGGCAATATAAAATATTTTCTCTATGCCTGAGATTTTTTCCTTCTCTGAGCACCAATTCTAGGTAAAATTATAAGGATTTGTACTCAAGAAAGAGCAATTAACCCTTATTTTCTAACTGTCTTCTTGCAACAAGGATGTCTTCTTGAGATATGATGCGATAGTAAGAAATTAGAAACAGTGAAATTAAGGTGTGAGGGTTTTCAGTCAGTTGCTCCCTACAAAGGGCTCTCAAACACAATTAGTGGTAAGCAAATGAAATAGTTTAGCATTATTCATTTGACAAATATTTATTGAGAAATCAGTATATGTTTGAATACACTTCTGTATTGGAAATACAGAAGTGTATCTCATTTGAGTAAAGTTCATGTGTGAATTCCAGAAAGCCTAGTGTTATAATAATTTAAACAAAATAGACTTTACTTCTAGCTCATGTAAAAAAAAAAAAAAACTTGGCTTCTTCTATTTCACTGCTTTTTTTATTCTCAGCATATGACTCTTGGCAATAGCTTCATCCAGGCTGACTATATTTTGACCAGCCAGGAGAAAGAAGAAAACAAAGGAAGGACAACCCGCCTCCTCCACTCCTCTCTTTTTGAATATTTTCCATAACACACATAGAACACTTTATTTCCCACTGGCTGTAACTTAATCATATGGCAATAACAAGTGTAAGAAGTATTGAAAATGAGTCTGTTCTGACTGTCCAGGTTTCTAGCTATATATTTCATAAAATTGATCAGAAATTGTCAGTCTGTTTCATAAATGTTCATGGAAATCAGGCAAATGAGTTTTTGTTGCTATGTGAGCTAGAAATTTATAGGAAAGAGAAAGCAGGCAGGTCTTTCCTTCAGTGCATTCTATCCAGAAAGCACTCATGACATGGTGTTTTGCTATGAAGCTTAATTAACAGAAAAGATAATGCAGAAAGCAATAAATCATTGCCTAGAAAATGCAACTGATGGCCCAGCCCCTGCATTCACTAGAATCCTATTCTTTTGACTTCTCCTTTATCTTGCTCACATTTTGTGAATATGGGTTGGTCCTCGATGGACCTGTGCAGGAGGATGAAAATGTTCCACCTTACTACTCTGTGGGGATTTTAACCAGTTACTGAATCTCTTCCATGATTCCACATGTGATTTTTCCCCCCCCTTTGGATTTCTATGATATGTACCAATCACAGGTAGAAGAACACGAACATCGTTTGTAAAGAGAATTTTTTTTTTTTTTTAAGACAGAATCTGACTATGTCACCCTCAGTAGAGTGCTATAATGTCACAGCTCACAGCAATCTCAAACTCCTGGGCTCAAACAATTCTCTTCCTTCAGCCTCCCGACTAGCTGGGACTATAGGCACCTGCCACACTGCCTAGATATTTTTTTAGAGATGGGGTCTTGCTCTTGCTCAGGCTGGTCTTGAACTTATGAGCTCAGGCAATCCACCCACCTCAGTTTCTCAGAGTGCTATGATTATAGGCATGAGCCACCATGCCTGGCTAAAGAGATATTTTTTATTCTTCACTCTGTGTTGGTATTCAGTCTCTATGGTATTTGAATATCTATTAAAATCTTTTATTCCACAATCAAACTGAAAGCTGCTTCTTCTTTATGATATTTTTTTGTGTCAGATTAAGCATATAGGTATAAGTTCTCCCATAACTAAACTGTATTATGAGTTACTAACTTAATGATCATTATATATCAAGAAGCTAAATAAAAATGTTAAGGATTCCTATTGTTAGATTCTAAGGAAATAGAAATTTCTTTATGTAATAGGCTGGTTCTTAGCAAGCTTAACATTTTCAGAATGAGTAGATTTGATTTATGACTCAATCCTGTCTAATCAATAAAAATGAAAGGATTTTTATTCTTAGAGACATATACACTGTAACAATTTCAATATCTGAAATGTCAAACTACATAGAACTACTTGGCAATATATAGAAAAGAGATTTCACTGAGAGCTTTAACCCACTGTGTGGGATAAAATAGAACTAAATAATCATAATGATAAACTTACAGATGAGGATTAATACGATTTTCCCCAACCATTAAGTTTGTCCATTTTCTTTTCTTTTCTTGGGCGGAGGGGGGTAATTGGTAGGACCAGACCTATGGTGCATCTTACAAGGGTACATGTGAAACTTACTAAATGTAGGATATAAATGTCTTAACACAATAACTAAGAAAACACCAGGAAGGCTATGTTAACCAGTGTGATGAAAATATGTCAAATTGTATACAAAACCAGTGTATGATGCCCCATGATTGCATTAATGTACACAGCTATGATTTAATTAAAAAAAATTATTGTCACCATAAGTTTATAATAATAAAAAACTGTAAAAAAACTACCAGAAACTCTATGTCCAGAAATTTGATAATGTGAAGGAAATGGATCAATATTTGGAATCACACCCTCTCCCTAGACTTAACCAGGAAGAAATAGAGCTCCTGAATAGACCAATTTCAAGCACTGAGATTAAAGAAACAATAAAAAAAACTTCCAACCAAAAAATGCCCTAGTCCAAATGGCTTCACACCAGAATTCTATCAAACCTTCAAGGAAGAGCTTATTCCTGTACTGCAGAAATTATTCCAAAAAATTGAGGAAGAAGAAATCTTCCCTAACATATTCTATGAAGCAAACATCACCCTGATACCAAAATCAGAAAAAGACCCAACCAAAAAGGAGAATTTCAGACCAATCTCACTCATGAATATAGAAGCAAAAATTCTCAACAAAATCCTAGCCAATAGATTATAGCTTATCATCAAAAAAGTCATACATCATGATCAAGTAGGTTTTATCCCAGGGATGCAAGGCTGATTTAACATACGCAAGTCCATAAACGTCATCCACCATATTAACAGAGGCAAAAATAAAGATCATAAAATCCTCTCAATAGATGCAGAAAAAGCATTTGATAAAATCCAGCACCCTTTTCTAATTAGAATACTGAAGAGTATAGGCATAGGTGGCACATTTCTAAAACTGATTGAAGCTATCTATGACAAACCCACAGCTAATATTTTACTGAATGAAGTCAAACTGAAAGCTTTTCCTCTTAAAACTGGAACCAGACAAATATCTTTGTTGTGATTTTTGGTCTTCTGGGTATATGCCCAGTAGAGGATTACAGGATTGAATGGTAGGTGGAACCAGACAAGGTTGTCCTCTGTCACCTTTACTATTCAACATAGTGCTGGAAGTTCTAGCCAATACAATTAGGCAAGACAAGGAAATAAAGGGAATCCAAATGGGAGCAGAGGCGGTCTCTGCTCTTTGCTCTCCCTCTTGCTGAAGACATGATCTTATACTTAGAGAATTCCCAAGACTCAACCATAAGACTCCTAGAAGTCATCAAAAAATACAGTAATGTTTCAAAATATAAAATCAATGTCCACAAGTCAGTAGCCTTTGTATATGCCAATAACAGTCAAAATGAGAAGCGAATTAAGGACACAACTCCCTTCACCATAGTTTCAAAGAAAATGAAATACCTAGGAATATACCTAACAAAGGAGGTGAAGGACCTC
>CAUYPK010152943.1:0-18591 GCA_963574355.1 Loris lydekkerianus
CTTTTGGAAAGATGTTTGGAGAACACTTAGAGGACTAAAAATAGACCTGTCATTCAATCCTATAATTCCTCTACTAGGTATATACCCAGAAGACCAAAAATCACATTATAACAAAGATATTTGTACCAGAATGTTTATAGCAGCCCAATTCATAATTGCTAACTCATGGAAAAAGACCAAGTGGATGAATAAATTGTGGTATATGTACACCATGAAATATTATGCAGCCTTAAAGAAAGATGAAGACTTTACCTCTTTCATGTTTACATGGATGGAGCTAGAATATATTCTTCTTAGTAAAGTATCTCAAGAATGGAAGAAAAAGTATCCAATGTACTCAGCACTACTATGAAACTAATTTATAGCTTTCATATGAAAGCTATAACCCAGTTATAACCTAAAAATATGGGGAAGGGGGAGAGGGAGGGGAGGGAGGGGGAAGATGGGCAGAGAGAGGGTGATTGGTGGGATTACACCTGCAGTGCATCATACAAGGGTACATGTGAAACTTAGTAGATGTGGAATATAAATGTCTTAACATAATAACTAAGAAAATGCCAGAAAGGCTATGTTAACCAGTATGATGAAAATATGTCAAACAGTCTATAAAACCAGTGTATGGTGCCTCATGATTGCATTAATGTGCACAGCTATGATTTAATAAAAATAAAATAAAATAACAACTCATTTAAGCCCCTTGTCTGAGAAAGAGCAAGGGAAGAGGATTAGGGAATTGCAGAAAAATGAATGCAAGGAGGAAATAAAGGTTGGTTTGTTTTTCCAGCTTGGATTTAAGAAAGCAGCACCTTCATGTGTATGGACTGAGTTGAGTCAGGAAGGCAAAGAGGCATGCGAAGTTAAAAGGTCTCAGGCTGGGTGGGACTCAGAATGCACTGAAAGGGCAAGTGGAAAATCTACCTTACGTAGGAAAAGCAATTCCAAATATCCAGTGCAGAAATTAATATATTTTATAGACAATAAGATGGGGAAATGAAAAAGTTTATTGATGCCTCAAGGCCTTTTGTTTTTTTAGGCAGTTGCTAGGAGGATTATTAACTAAGAGTTAAAAGGGAAGGGATGGGATTGGGGCTTAAGGAGGGCTTTGAGGTTTTAGAATCATCACTGAATAGGATATAGAGAGAACCAGACAAGTAAAAACACCTAGTTTTGATTTTCTCCGGGTTTTTCAGCAGCTAAGGTGTAAATAATAAAGCAGGAAAAGCAGATGCTGTCCCCTTGGTGTTACTCTCAGTCCAAGGCCTGGACTCCACGGCCCTGAAACATATGCCAAGTCCTACTGGCATTTTGAGAACATGTGAGATCTCCGTGGGTGAACGATGTTGAACCAGCAGCAGCTGAACTGGGAATTCATTTGGAGTGAACACTCAATTAGTGATGGTTCAGCAATTCTTCACGTTCAAGGTCAAATTCTCAATAAACTTGCATCACTCTTCATGACAAAAGGTACATTCCTTACCTGTCACCATCCAAAAAAAGCAGGAGACTGAACACAAACATCTCCAGCCTTTTACTGCGAGAAGCTTCTGCTAAGAGCAGAACTGCTGTGTGTATCACGATGGCAGACCCTCTGATGGGTGGTCTGCAGCCCTCCCTGCACTCAGTCTGTCTGTTAGTTACTGTTAATGCTCACTGTTGGCACCGGCTGCCACACTGTTCAGCTTCTCAGCCTCCCAGCCAGCATGACATGTTCCTTCCAACTGAGCTGGTCCATCTTTAATTTCTGCAGTGCCAACATGGTCTGTCAGCTGCTGTCACTCCCCAGATGTCAGTGGCTATGTGATATCGGACATCACGTTGGACTTGTCCTTGAAGCACTTCCTGCCACCTCCATCCAGTTTTACAGAGGCAGTCACAGGGGTCTTTCTTTGATTTTTAAGGCAGTTTTTTTTTTTCTTTTTTTAAATTCTCACAGGGATATCTTAATAAAGGAAGATATCCAAACAGTTTCCTACATATTGGTAAATATATTCCAGAGCCTCACTCTCAGCCATGCACAATACCTGACTGGTTGAATATATAAAATATATCAAGTAGACTCCATACACTTTCACGTTCTGAAGATGGCCAGGGGATGTCAAACTAAATGGCACTATTTAGGAAAAGCACATCTTCTGATTTGCTTATACTTGCAAGGTATTTTTTTACGTTTTAAGGCACTCCACAGCAAGAATTTAAAGAGGGAAAATAAGATGTAGCGAATTAAACAGCTTATAGCACATTAGAAAGGTAAAATTACTAAGTTTGCTCTAGTTTTTACTTTATATTAATATATTTTATGTTTACTAAATTTGGAACGTTAAGATACATTATCCTATATATATTCAAAGCAATTTCTCTTGCTTTTTCCAGGTAAGAAAAGATCACACTTCTTTCAAAGATGATACCTTATTTTCTAAGTAACATCCTTAATCGTGTCTGCCAAACTACCTCGTTCATGTCCTACAAAGAGGAAACTCTCCTGTCTGATTAAGTGGTATTTTGAAACAGATTATTCAAATAACTATAATTTAAACAAAAGAAACCTCCAAAAAGAAAAATCTAGATCCATTTATGTTTCATCACATTCAATCTCCTCTGCTATTTTAAACCTCGTCTCCACTATAAGTCAATGCAGAAATTTCTGTGACACCAGAGTTTCCTACTCTGATGCTCCCACTCCCCCCTTTTGCTCTGCCTGGGGGCCCAAATTATAATAATTAGAAACAGACCAGATCAGTCTTAGCTGTCTATATAACTACTTCTCCTCTTGTGTTAATTCATACCCATCCTACGTTTGTTATTTTTTTCTCTTTCTTTAGTATATATTACTTCTCCAGAAACGATTACAAATTCAAGTAATTTGAATTGCTGTTGATCCACGACAAGATCAATCACATCTTAAAAGCAAGGACAGTATGTTCAAGTATTGAGTAGCTCCTACTATTCCACCACTATAACTAGTAAACTGAGAATCCAAAGGCTGCCATCCCAACTTACACAGTGCGCCTATTCAACTCAAAATATTGCAGATAATCAGAATTCCTGGAAGGGAATTTTTAACTATTCACTGATGACAGAGGTCACCCAAAACAGTGAAAAGTAAAATTGTACTGAATAATAAAGCAGTCATTTAACAGTGAGGGAATACCTGGATGAATGACACAGATAATTAATTCTAAGTATGTTCTTGCTGTGAATATATTATTGAGTATTGCTCCACGTGGGGCACAAAATCCATAAAAGATTTCAGTCTGAATTAACGGTAGGATTTGAAGACATTGTGTTTTTAAAACATTTTTTCTCAGTATCATCTAAGGGAAAAGTGAACTAAAATGCAAAAGAGATGAAGAGAAGCTAAATATTAAGATTTTGATTAGCAACAATACTTGAAAAATATGAATGATTGCCAATCAAACTGTACTTAATGAAAGCAACTATTGGTCTTTTTACATGAATGGCAACAAGTATAATGCTTTGGAAAATCAAAGGTAATGGCAAGGATTCCACTGAAAGCAGCACACGCAGAGTTTCCTGACAGAAAAGAGTATGTAATGAGACCAATATTTTTAAAAAGGCATTACACTTAAGTTCAGTAATTTGAAGAACACCATTTTTCATGTTCTTGTCTTATCTCTAGAAGGCATATAAGAACTCAAAATCAACAAATTTATCACTTGCATAGGAAAATAAAAATCATTATTTCTTGCCAGAAGAAATTGGGAATTTACTCTCCGGTTACCTAAGTAATTAAGTAGACCAACAAGTCAATCATAATACACTAGCCTCTCTCAAAAATCTTACCTTGTCAATCTTTAATTTGTTGCCATCACGCCCACACTGTCCTATGATTATCATGACCTTTATCACTCCAATGTCCTGCCCCTCTCTGCGGTCTCAACTCTCCCCTAGTGAGTGACTTAACACACCTCCTCTTCGTCTGTCCCTGATATCCTGGACTTTGTGCAATCATGAAATCTAATAGGACTACTTTTGATTTCCCTTTAAAATCAGGCTGGATGGGACGGAATGCACTGAAAGGCTAAGTGGAAAAATGTGCTGCCAGCTGTGATGCACATAAAGGGCTGTGTCATAGGGACAAAATAGTGGTACTGAAAAAAGTTCATCCATTCAACAAAGAATCTTTTAAAAAGTTACAACTATAAAAGCGACTTATGTGGTAGCATATTTAATAGCAAAAAAATCAAAATAATTTACTGATGGTGAGTTTATTAAGTAATATATAGAAAGCTTGGCAGATATATTTTTTCTGGAAAAAAAAAAAAAGAAGAGTTATTTCTAAAATTGCTTTGTCTCACCCGACTACAGCCAGGCAAACTGAAGAAACTGGAAAGTCTATCAAAAGAAGTTTGGAGCTGCTAATTTTGAATTTTATGCTTTGACAATAGATAACAGAACTGATGCTACAAATACAGCTCAAATGTATACCTCAGTTTAGAGGTATTAGAGGTATACAACGTCACTGAAGAAATGGCTTCTTTAGTGCTATTAAAAGACACAGCTAAATCAAGAGGTTCAGACAAAGCAGTGAAAAATATTTTCAAATGATTTTCTTTGTCCGTCATCACCATATCTGGTATAGTTACTGCCGGTACTCCATTGATGGTGGGTAAAAGAGATGGACCCGTAAAATTAATAGAAGACAAAGCAATTGCTGCCCCAAATTCACATTTAATAAAGTATCACTGTTCAGCACATCAAGAAAATTTATGTCTAAAAGATTTAAAAATGGATGTCATAGACATTGTCATGAAGACTAGGATTTTCATAAGGGCCAAGAGATTAAATCATCTCGCATTCCAGGAATTCCTTAAAAGTATTGATGCTAACTAACTATGGCAACAACATTTACTTTTCAAAAGTAAGTTGGCTATGTCAAGGCCAAATGTTGTAAATATTTTATCATTTGCAATGTCATTAAGCCATTTATGGTATCAAAAACCAAGTTTGTGCCACAACTTGATAATGAAAACTAGCTTACATATGCAGTGTATTTAATCACTCATATAAATGAGTTAAACAAGCACCTTCCAGGTGAAAACCAACTCATGAACACAGTGTTTCAAATCATAACAGCACTACAAATGAAACTGAAATTATGACAAGCTCATTTTAAGGCAAACACCTTTATGCATTTCAACGCATTGGCTAAATACAGTTCCGCGAACAGCAACACATATGCAGCTTTGCCTTTCTATTTGATACAAGAATTTGAAAACAGATTTCAAGTTTCCAGGAAAATAATCAATATTTTGGTACATTTGCGACTCCATTTCCAGTCAGCATAAATATGTTATCTGCCAATTTCCACACAGAATGCAGAGAGCTGCCACCTGACATTCAACTTACAGAAAAATCTGGTTATATCTCTACTGAACTTGTATAGGCCCTATCTTCCCAGATAAATATCCCTTGCTTCATAATCGCACTTTATTCGTGTCCCATGCTGTTGCTTTTTGGTAGCATGTACATTTGTGAGCAACTGTGTTCAAGAATGAAGCACATTAAGAGCATCATTAGAGCCAAAATCTCTGCTGAGCACCTTGAGAACTGAGAAGTGCAACTCCGGTCATCAAACCAGACACTGATGCGTTAGTTTCTCAAATACATTGTCAAATATTCCACTGGTTTTATGTTGCCCACTTTTCTTTTACTTTTAATATCAAAAAGATGTTTTATTACTTAGATTTGTACATTTCTTTAACAGTGGTCACAAACTTGGGACCCGCTCGACAATTTTAGGAGATTCTCTTAATGGACTGCTGCATAATTTGGATTATTATATGAGAACGGTTTTGCTTACTTGTGGTGACAGATGTCATGAAAATCATGCATAGACCTTTTTGTTGTTTATCAGCTTGTGTTAGTGTTTGTGTATTTAATGTGTGACCTGAGACAATTCTTCAGTGTGGCCCAGAGAAGCCAAAAGTTTGAGCACACCTGCCTTTAACTCGTTTTTACTACTGACTATCTTTAAACCTCAATCCACAGGTGGAAAAATACTTACCATCCCTTAGTACACAGCATACCTCTTTTTAGTAATAAAACCAACTCCATTTTAGTTGTGCACACACTTGCCTGAAGATAAGCTACAGACTTATCTTTCCCAACCTCTCTTGTAGCTATGATGTTATGACCAAGTGACAACCACAGATTGTGATGAGATAGGTCCTGGATTGCATTCTGAGAGATTATCACTTAATCTAAGTGGTGCCCAAAAACCTATTCTCCTATGCTGCCCATATGAAGCTAATGCAGACAGCATTAAGAATTACTGCTAAAGCATGGTAGAACGATGGCTCATTTCTACTCCCAAAACTCTTTTCATCTCAGACTTTTACATGAGACAATCAATTGTTTTTTTTTTTTGTTTTTTGTTTTTTTTTTTTGAGACATAGTCTCACTTTGTTGCACTGGTAGAGGGCTGTGGTGTCACAGCTCACAGCAACCTCAAACTCTTGGGCTCAAGTGATTCTCTTGCCTCAGCCTTCCAAGTAGACGGAACTATAGGCACCCACCACAATGCCTGGCTATTTTTAGAGACGAGGTCTTGCTCTTGCTCAGGCTGGTCTCGAACCTATGAACTCAGGCAATCCACCTGCTTTGGCCTCCCAAAGTGAGCCACCATGCCTGTCCCCAAAATATTGTTTTATTTAAGCCACCGTTATTTGGTCTCTGTCCAAATGTCTGAATTCATAATCTAATGTAACAGGCACCACATAAGTATCCTGAATGGCCAGCTCTAAATCGTCTGGAAGCTAGGTAATGTTCTTATTCCCGTTGCCATCTCTCTATACAAAATCTGCATTGTCTAATCAAGATAATTAGACAATAATTTTTTTCCAAATTTAATTTTTCCCTTTTGCTTTTGTCTTCTGCTTCAAGAACTTAAAGAGACACAAAAGATACCAATTTATCACTTTTCTTATTCCACCATGAACCCTCTGATTCCTTTTCCATATCATAGTACAAGTTGTTTAATGGTATATTCTTCCAATTGATCGGTAACTAATTATTGTTTGAATGTTAAACAATATGTAGTTTTCACTTTGATTTCAATATTTCAGTTTATCACATTTACATTTTAAAAGGTTCAACACCAACCTATTTGTCAAATTTGGACAGACCACACATGAAATATAGTTCATGGTTGTACTTCATGACTTTGAAAGCTACACAGAGGACTGGCAAGAGCACCAGGAATTCTTGGGTACCAACAGACACAATGTGGCCTCTATAAGTTACTATATGACTCTAAACAAAACAAGAAATATAATCCAATATATGGACTTTGGCTCATAGTAATTTAAAATATTAATAATGTCTATTACTTTAGTATCTATTGCTAAATAAGAGAACTGACTGTATTCTCACTAGACTTTTATAAAAGTCATGTAAGGACAGCACTGCCATATGCCTCTTATAGATACTGAAAAAGAAACAAAAGAAGAAAATAACTACAAGAGGCAAATACTTAAACTCAGCGTCTATTTTACACACAAAAAAAGAAGCAGAGAAAAAGGCTATGAATGGATACACTTATTTCTGGGATTTATTTGCAACCACAGAGTAGTATTTAAATAGTTTAATTACCTGTTGTTCATATACATTCAAAGTTTCAAATGACTATTTTCTACAATTTAAGTTACCATCTATGAAAAGGTAGTATATTTACCTGATTCTGAAGCACATTAAAAATTAACATATATATCACTCTGTGATTTATAAAAAAGGCAACTGTATCAGTAATTCTTCTGGTTTCTCTTTGATTATTGTTGTGTTATAATTTATAATAATGAGTAAAAGATGTTACAATGAAAAACATTTGCTAACATGCAAGAACTATGTGAAAAGGCAAGATGAGATAACCAGAAAGTTACCTGTGGTTAACAATCTACATATTTTCATCAAAATTACAAGTTTTTAAGTAAAGACACATCATTTAACATGGCATTACACTGAATTAAATTAGCAGTTAATTTGCACTTTAAAAATTTCTACTATTAAGATGATCAAAGATTTTCATCACTTATATTTTCTATTCAAATATCAGCTTTAATTCAAAACTAAAGTGACAAGCATTTGAAAGCACTTGCCCCTAATTCCTCAACTGTTTGCTAATCCACCAGGCTTTGAAAACATACCTCAGTCCACAAATATTCTCCAGTAGTCTTGTTTGCTGTGAAATAATTAACTCCATTATAACTATTATAACAAAATACTTTCAACTAAAGTAATTCTCAAGATGTGCTTTTGAAAAGTTTCATTAGAAGTATTTCTTTAAACGAGGCCAGATATTAAGAATGAAGTTCAACAGTATTATGAAAAGTAATTATGAATACACTATATTTCCAAAACTATTTGATAATAAACTGTCTTGGTTAGTTAACTGTCATCTGTCTATTGGATTACAGATTCTCCCAAGGTGTATTTTATGCGTGGTTGTAAATCCCACCAAATGTGTCTTAAAATGAGACAGAGCTATAGAAATGTTAAGTGAACATACCACAAGTAATCATGATTTAAATGCAAGGATAAATATATGCTATTACCTGATTCCTCTTCCATCTCTGAAGGAAGCAGGTTTACTTGTCATAAGACCCACACATCAAACTCAACACAACTGATTGTTCAGGGATGCATATCTCTCAAAGGCAGCCAAAGGCTTGTTTGGCTTGGCTTACAAAGATAAACTATAAGCTTTTCTCACTCCCTTTTGAACTTCACCCAAGACACCACAGACTATCGCCAGTCAGTGGTGAATGTTGAACCTAATAAGTCATGACAACGTTGAGGAAGGAGGTCACGTGCAAGGTCAGTATAAAGTGAAAACTGAGCAAGGAGAAGGCAGAAGAGACAGGAAATGGGGGAACAGGGAGAGAGGGAATCCTCACTTCCAAAAAAAGAAACAGAGTTGAATAAGACCACACAAATTCTGAAAGAATAATCGCTTCAGAGCCTTAAAATATTCCCCACTTCCAGGCAGCGCCTGTGGCTCAACGGAGTAGGGCGCTGGCCCCATATGCCAAAGGTGGTGGGTTCAAACCTAGCCCCAGCCAAAAATGGCAAAAAAAAAAAAAAAAGCATATATCTTCATTCCCCATTTCCTTCCCTCATTTCTCATGACACCTACCTTTCTGCAGTAGAGATCCCTGAAATTTCCATGTATCATGACAATAACATGCCCTAGTATGTGAGACTGTTCCCTCACACAAGAAAAAGACATAATTAGAACTTCTTTTATGTAACATTTAAAGACATGTGATACATGCAAATCTGGTCTATCTGTGGTGATTCACCAAAACTGTCATCACAAATGTCCATCACTGTGACCACAGAGTGTACAAACTGAGAACTGGCCATGGAGCTGAAGCGGCCCTCCCTGGCTGTCAGTGACTGACAGGGAACACACAGCCACATCTGTGCTGCTGTTGCACCAGCCATCCAAGGCACAGAGGCCATCTCCACAATGCCACCACCCTGGCCATCTCCCCCATTCTTCCTTTGCCCTCAGGTTCTTGGTCCAGTTCCCAGTGTGGCTCTTCAGCTACCTACTCACCTGTCTTCCCTTGACTGCAGCTCTCACTGCTCACTTGGTACCAGTATCTGCTGATTTAAATCATCCGTCATTCCTCTAGATTTCTCATTCTCTAAGTTCCTACACCATTCATTCCTCCCAAACTCTCCCAGACTTGTTAAAGTGAAATCAAAAGAGGAAAGAGAGACTTATATCTGTTCACACAGTAGAATTAAGATGGGGAAAAAATTGGGAGAGAGTTTTAAAAATGAGAGAAAACAGAAGGACCCAAACAGTATTTCCTTACTTAGTATTTGCAAGTAGTTTCAATTACAAGGAAACCCTATGGAGGTCATTAACAATTTTTAATTACTTACAACAGCATATTAATTGGTCTTAAAGAAGAAATATTTTAATATTAGCCCTAAATTCTCAGACATGAGTACTCAAGCCTCATATTCCTCTGAATCTATTTCCTACAAAGTTAAATAATGTTTGAGTTTTACATAAAGTTTTACTTTATGCTTCTAAACCTTAGATCAGCTAACTTAGCCTATAATTCTATTAACTGGGTCACTCTGCAACAATTAAGGGAATGAGGTATGCCACTCCATTGTGGCAAATCCCTAAGGAAAATATGGAAAATTGAATCCATGCCACGAACCTCGCCCCAACTGACATCAATATAAGGACACCAGTCGACCTTATCCATGCATGCTGCTTCTACAACACATCATAATTTTATTTATAATCCATTTCTACTACCTTTTCCTCAAAGAATACAACCTTCCAAAGCATATCCTTTAAAGTTCCATGTTTTCATCAACGAGTCACTCCTTGCCTAATGGATTCAAATCTTACCCACTACACTCTCAGAAGGCAATAGAACTTTGGTCTTCTAAGCCAGGATTTCTCAAACTTACGGTACATTCAAGTCACTAGAGTTCTTGTCACAATGTAGAGTCTCATTGAGTAGGTCTTGAGCGGGACTCAATACTACGCATTTCTGAGTGATGTTCATGTTGCTGGTCTCTGGCCACACTTGAGTCACCACTGCCCTACATCTCACTCAATATCAATCATGAGTGAGCCCGCAGCAGCTGGACTAGAGACAATGATTACCTCTCAGGCACCGAAAAGGTTCATCGTCTTGTTTAATATTTATTCAACAAGCATTTATGGACTACCTACTGAATGTGAGGCGCTCAGATGAAAATACAATTAAGAGTTTGAGAGTAATGTGTAGATATCATCCATAAAGACTTTCTAGAGTGTTTTCTAAAAACATGAACCTTCAGTCTCGCTGTTTTAGATGGAGCTTGAGTAGGTTAAGGTTGAGACCCATGAATCTGCACTCCAAGCAAGTCTGATGGTCCACATTGAGGATTATTCCTTTGTTGGAGCAGAAAGATGGTCACAAAAGTAGATGATGGGTTGAAATTAAGTCAATGAACTATGGAATGGGAATTCAGAGGATGGGACCCTGACCAGGTGCAGGTTCACAGAGGACATACAAAAATGGGACCAGCAACAAAGTGACAAAGAGGCATTGGGAAAGGTCAGCCATGAGGATTCAGGTCCTCAGGTCCAAGGAAGAATGAAAGCTGGATCTGAACAGAGAAGTGGGGCAGGGGAGTAGGGTGACCACCTGCCTGGAAAACAAGTAGAAAGATGTTATTGAGGCCATGATGCAGAAGGCTGCTGATCTGGACATGACGCGTTAGGTCTCGGGAGTTAATGCAGAGGAAGAAAAATAGTTGTAGGGATGCTTCAGTTAGGCTGCAGAGAGCCAAAAGACTTTCCTCTTTCAGAGAAGACATTTCTTTTAGAAAACGTCTTGCAAATTTAAAACTGAGGACCATGACTAAGGTCTTTCTACATGTTTTACAAAGAAGTTCAGTCACAAAACACACACACACACAAAAGAAAATGATAATTTGGGTTTATAATTTACATTGTAAGTGATCAAATGCCAAAAATGCTTACTTTCATAGTCAACAGTAGCAGACTGTGCTATAGAAAAAGTTGAATAAACTTAAATAAATATACTATTTCAAAAAAATTAAAATTAAAATTCTTGTCTGGTGAAGTCTACAGGGCAAAGAATCTACCCATTAAAAAAAAAAAAAAATGAACAGCTTCCAAAAACACATTTAAAAAAGAATTTGTTCTTAAAATTTGTCAGGATCACAGGGAATTAAACTTTACCTAGCTTAAATACAACATCTTCATTAGAGGCAGGAATCCCATATTAAATTAAAATTTTAAAAATGATTGTGTAATAACTACTAATTTATTTTAATTATTTTACTATCTCAGAAATAAATAGTTCTCCACTCTATCCCTGAACATTAGGATAACTGAAGAATGCTCCTTTCAAAAGCAACTACAACCTCAATACAAATAGTTCATTAAAGGTTAGCAAAATCACACTATATTCTCTTCAAGGATGCTTTATTGGTAAGCTTTTTAAAATCTGGTTCTTTGTGAGTGTCCTGTAATTTTGTTCTTAAAGGATAATTTGTCACCTCTCATTGCTTAGGATACCTCTAATTGTAACATGAAAGCCATTCAGCCATTAAATGTAATATCATTTCTGTTGTATAGCTTAAAATGAAAATTATAGCACATCACTATAACGCATTGTCAAACTGGAACGTGAATGGTGAATCCACAAGTGAAGTGATTAGGTAGCAGACACTGACGGCTTGCCATGAGTTCATTCTGGGGTTTGTGTTGTAAATTACAGAGAGGAATGAAGTTAGCAGAGCTTTAATTTCACATGATTTGATATCATAGAGATAAATAAACATTATAATGGGTGTTCTCAAGTAATCTGGAGTACTTTTGTGTATATTTTCACTGTATCTGGTATTTCTCTTCTGAAATAATTTCATTAATAGAGAAGGACATTTTGAACCAATAATAACCCTGTTATTATTTGTTGTGGAAAGGCAGAGATGATTGTCCAATCACACTGCTTTTATCAGATGCTGTGGTTACAGGTGACAGAAACCCAAACTAATACAGGCAAAATATTTACTGGTTCATATAACTAAAACTCATAAAGGGCAGGGACCTTATTTAAATTTTGATAAAATAAAAAAGTGAGATAAACAGAAAAATATGAACAGTGTATACTAATGATGGTTATGATGGTTTGGGGGTTTTCTTGGTCAAATAAGCAAATTATGGTTATGTCTGAAAAAAGTGTAAAAATACTATACTCTAGTTAGTAAACTTGCTGGGGGATGTGTTTTTTACAGGGGTATAGACTACAAAATCTGAAACTATGTTGTGTGTATACTACAAATAAGCAAATACCGTATATACTCGAGTATAAGCCGAGTTTTTTGGGCACAAAATTCGTGCTGAAAAACCTGAACTCGGCACAAATTTTGTGCCGAAAAACTCAGCTTATACTCGAGTATATACAGTAAGTACATATTATGGACAATGACATGCATGTTTCTCATTCTCAGAGAAATCAGCTATAAATAAGGGAACGAGGAAAGCTGAAGTACCTGGCAGTGTTGGACCACAACCATGGTTACTGGCATAACCTCCTGGATTTCAGAAGATGCACAGATTTTAAAATAAATATGCGTACATGCATGTGTTAATAAGCATACATATATTTCCTACCTCAGTACACTGAGAGAACCTATAGAGAATACCACACTACCAGCAAATAGCACAGCAACCATCTAGATCTTCCCCAATACCAGTCACCAATACCAGTCACTTCCTGGGGAAATGGTTTACACTAGGGCTGGGCAGTAAGACAGTCCTTGAACAACACTGATGGATGAATGGGTAAATAAATTATATACACACAGAGTGGATTATTGTTCAGCCTTAAAAAGGAAGGGAATTTGGATACATATAACCACACAGACACTTAAAAATAGTAAATGTTGTGAACCATAATTAAAAAAAAAAAAAAGAAAAAAAAAAGAAAGGAAAAAACAGCCAATGGGAACTGGCATGGTGAATTTGGGAAACAAGTTAGCATTATCTTCTAAATGATAAAAGTACTTGTCTCAATATTACTATAGTAAATTTCCTCATTCCTAGATATATTCTCACCTTCTCACCTATATACTTCAGGACACAAAATGTTCAAAAATAAGACAGAAAAACTATAGCTAGTCCATATATCTTCCATTAGGGAAAAAGATAAATCAAGGTTAATAAATTCTAATGCAGTCATGCTACAAATATTCTACAGCAGTGAGATTGATAAGCCAAACTTACATGCATCAATGTGGATGAATCCCAAAAATATACTGACTGATAAAGCCAAGCACAGAAGATTACATACAGTGACAACACACATAAAGGCCTAATAACTCATGTGACACTCAATATATTATTTGGGGATACACACATATGAAAAATTTATAATTAACATTATCGTAATGAGAAACTCCTCAGGGTGAGAAGATATGAATATAATTGGAGAGCAGTGAAGAGGAAATTTAGAAAGTCTTACTCTATTTTTTTAAGCTGGCTAGTAAAAAAATGACATGACTTTTTCCCTATTGCTTTATGAATCAATCACATTAAATTCTTAATCTTTTATGTAAATTATATGGCTACTAAGGAAAATTTTTAAAAAGGAAAAAAATACTGAAAAAAATTTATCTTCCTTGTTATAGAAAACCCAAGTGCCTTGACACTCCACAAAAGGCTTTTTTTTTAGCAAGTCATGAATAACATTATCTAAAGCCACACTTATTATTTCAAATATATTTCATTTGCCCCCACCCCAGTATCCTAAATCTTCTGCAAATTCTCTTGGGTTCAGTGAATCTAAGAACTTTATTCCATCTATGCCCAAAGTCCTATAGTTGAAAGGGTTTCCCTTTAAAGAACACAATATGGAAATAATGTTTTCATCCAATTTCTATGTCATTTGCCTATTGTTTCATTTTAACAATGTCAGAATGCCTATCTTGGTCCTATGAATGGTCCAATGAAGCAGTAAAGGCATAAGACAATTTTTAAACCATACTTGTCAAACTTTCTTTATAGAATACACAAATTGAAGTTTTGGCAGTAATCACTTTTTCAAAAAATATGCCTTGGGAATACATGATATAAATGATTCCATAATGATATGGTACAACTAACCTCTATAAAATGATAAAGAATTTTCTCTATAGTCTAAATTTATCATAAAACAGGAATTAAGGAGTGCTGATTCTCTCAGCAACCACAGGATTTTTGATCTTGTCTACATTATTCAACTTATAGGTATTAAGGGTATGGATTCTAGAATCACATTGCCTTGGATTAAATCCCAGTTCTGCCATTTTGTAACCATGAGAACTTGGATGCTTCCTAACCTCTCTACGCCTCTATCTTTTTCATACCTGCAGAAAAGAGAGAATAAGAGAACTTGCCTCAGTGAGTTTTTACAAGAACTACATGAGATAATCTACGTAACACATTTCAAACAATGCCTACATGTTTAACTTTTTATTTTGAGGTACTTAAGACAATTGTAGCGCCGTGTACAGTTATAAGACATAAAACAGAGGTTGCATATACCCATTACCTACATATAATTTTACTAACTCTTAGATATTAATTCCACCCTCACTAGAAAAACTTTACTATTTCTTTATATATCATTTAACATATACTTCACATATATACAATGAACTATTGAAAAGGCAATAAAAATCAACCTACAAAAGTCTTTTTAAAGCTCTCAATAAAAAACAGACATTGCTAGTTTGGGAAATATATGGAGAAGAGGAAAGTCAAAGATGTTGAAAGACTGCCTAGGTACTATCAAATAAATGTCAGTGCATGTGCAGTTATCAGAGCACACAAAATATACCACAATTTTTAGTCCTAAAGAAAATATTGAGAAGTAGATGTACTGAACAAATTAACTGGTTAAGCTTTCTTTAATATAATAATACTGATTCCAAAATCAAATTGAAAAATTTAGAGACATGATTTTCTTGATTACACAAGGGTTTTGATTAAAGGGATATACAATAGATTAAAAAAAAAAAAAAACAAAAAACAAAAAAAACACTTCTCTAATTCATCCTCTTCTTTCTTCAAAATCACTATCAAGACTGGTTTCAACATCCTTTGGGCTAGAATTTCAGACCAGCAATTCAGAACTTGAAGAACTACTATTACATTTCAGCTCAAGAGTTTTCACCTGTGTCAGTGAGAGCAGTTAGAGGGAAAAAAACAATCTAGACACCAAGAAAAGAAGGGAAGAAGGGAAGGAAGGAGGGAGGGAGGAGGAAAGAATGAAAAGTACTCCTTAGCAATTCCAGGACCCCTACCAAGAGGATGGGACACGAACCTACATAAGCTCCCCAGGTTCTTCAATGGAATCCCTCTTCAGGTCATTAACTGAGAAGCAATGACACTGGTATGACCCCTCAGAGTTAGGAAGGAGAAAGGGGCGGCTAAGGGAGACTGAGGGACCCAATCAGAATCACCCAGCTAGTGAGCAGTAGATACAGCTCCCAATAAGGACCCAGGACATGGACCCACATCTAAAATCTAGCACATGAGCACCTATCACATATTTTCAAATGATTTCAAGGACAGCTTGTGAAAAATCTAACAAATATATCTCAAAATACATATTAGCTGAACAATTTCTTGCCAGGACAAAGAATTTGAATTTGCTTTAACAAAGGGTTACTGTATGTTCAGGAGTAAGGTACAATGTGATGAAAAAATCTTTTACATAATCTTTTGTCCCCCTTTAGAATAAATGGAAACAGCATTTACATCTACTTAGGCAGTGTTTTCTGGTCAACTAGGAACTTATAGATTTCTATTATCTGAATTTTTTGGCCTACAAGAATTTGAACCAAATGTCTTCCCAGCAGGACAATCTCTTCCCAAAGAAGAGATCCCCTTAGTTACTGTGTTAAGACATTTATATTCTATATTTAGTAAGTTTCACATGTACCCTTGTAAGATGCACCATAGGTGTGATCCCACCAAACCTTTTACCAACCATTCAAAGTCAACTTAAGAAAAGAAGGAAGACCTTGATTCTATTTTAATAGAGTTCTTCTGAAATCTTACCTAATATGAGAATTGGAAGCATTACACAGGTCATTCTGCAAGTCAACAGAAGTACAGATCGTATTTTTTATACTTTTAGAAAAGGCCTGTTTTCCTCATGAGATTAAACAATATTTAAGCTTATTATGATTTTTAGCTTATTCAAAATAAAAAAACATAAAACTTAAAAAATGTACTTATTACTCTACAATAACATTCAAAATCCTTTAAAGATAATAATTCTTTAGTTATTAGTTAATAAGTACATAATCCTAAAGTGAATGCAAAATTGAAAGCATGCAAAAGTGTAATGACCCTTACGGTAAAGTTTCAGTCTATTGTTCTATAATATCCTAGTATGGAAATTGTTGTATTTTGCCTGATTTCAAATACCTTAAGATGCCTCAGTGCTGAGTCCCAAAAAACTGGGACCTAACCTATATATCGTATATACTTGAGTATAAGCCGAGTTTTTTCGGCACAAAATTTGTGCTGAAAAACCCGAACTCAGCACAAATTTTGTGCCGGAAAAAACTCGGCTTATACTCGAGTATATACGGTAGATACTTATTCCGTAACTAATAGATGGTCCACTGTGTTTTAACATGGGCTGAGCTTCAAAGAGAACTGAAGGTAATGTGCGTTGTGATATTGTAATCTGGAGATCATAAAAGAGAGAGAACAATAAAGTAGAATAATAAAATACGCACATGCTAACAGTAACGAGTTACGGCTGGCTCTTTCTACATGAAAAAATCTAACTCTGAAACCACAAAAGTTGGCTCAAACTCACAGAAAATCCGTAATAGGCAGATTATCATTTATGTTTTCCCTCTTGGTACTTTTCCCCCCACATAAAATATTGTACTACATTCTACACCATGTGGAAAACATTGTATTGGGTTACTCACATGACATCAGGAGAAATCTAAATGCTCTCAAGTTCTTCTATCAGAACATGGTGTTAAATCAATGGGGCTATCCAAGCATTTCAAAACAGTCTTGTAACTCTGGACGCTGAGAGTTTTTGTTGTTGTTGTTGTTTGTTTGTTTGTTTTGTTTTCCCAAAAGGGTAAGATAATTTAGGAATAAAATATAGGAAAAGAAATGTAATTAATCTGTTTACACCTTCTCTAAGTAGCTTGCCCCCAAACAACATCACTTCCAACTCAACTGTGTTTCAGCCCCCTTTTACATTCAAGGTGCACGATGCTACATTAGAAAGTCTCAGCCCTCCCACCCCCAAATTATTTGGAACTTTTGTTTTATCATTCAATAGTTCAGGTGGACAAATTAAAGCAGTTAAGAAAAACATTTTAAAAGATTTCCATAGAAGTAACTATCAGTATAGATGAGATTTAAATACCACCAAGGAAAGACTTGGTAGTTTCTTACCTAAAACAATATTGGAAACATAATCCACACCCATATAAGAGAAAAACTCAAATGAATTCAAGGTGAGGGGTGGGGGAATGAGGGAGTGGGGTGGTTCTGTCCCCACTTAATGGGCACAGACCAGGGTATAGGGCACACCTCTTTGGAGCAGAACACACTTATACGAAGGACTCTACCTAATGATTACAAACATTGTAACCTAATTATTTGTACCCTCAAATTAACTTCAAACAATAAAAGAAAGTAAATTAAAGTTAAAAAAAAATATTGGAAACATAAAAAAAATACTATGACCTTAAGGAGACATTTTAACATATAAACTTGCTCTAGTCTAATTCTATGAGAAACATTTTACATTAGCCTTTGACAATAAATTTCTAGCAAGAAAAATGGAAAGTAACTTATCTGATGTGACGAAGATATTAAGTTCTTAATGCTATTGGTAATATTTTGGAGAATTAAGCGCCCATCGACCCACGAATGGACTAGCAAATTGTGGTACATGTATACCATGGAATACTATGCAGCCTTAAAGAAAGATGGAGACTTTGCCTCTTTCATGTTTACATGGATGGAGCTGGAACATATTCTCCTTAGCAAAGTAT
>CAUYPK010152946.1:0-11192 GCA_963574355.1 Loris lydekkerianus
TAAATTCTCAAAAGCTTATTTTACTAAGAAAATGCCATGAAGGCTACGTTGAACAGTTTGATGAGAATATTTCAGATTGTATATGAAACCAGCACATTGTACCCCTTGATTGCACTGATGTACACAGCTATGATTTAACAATTAAAAATAAATCAATAAATAAAGAAGCAAAGACAGAAACAATCCTGGGAGTCATTGATGATTTATGTTAATTAAATTGAAAATAAAACATCTTAAAAATATTAATATAAGTAAAAATAAAAATTACCTTATAAAATAAAAAAAAAAAACTTGCAAAAGGAAAAAAGAGAACTTTGGAAAATAAAAGTTGTTCAGAATATAAGAGACAAATAGATGGAATATATGAAAATACAGGCACCATGAGGACTAAATGAAAAGGTCTAAGACACATCTAATAGACATGTTAAAGGAGGTGGAAGAGAGACTGTAATAAAGGCTATAAAGAGATAATATGTGAGAGATTCACAAAAATCCACAGATTTAATAAACCCAAATAATCTCATCAGAATTTTGAAAAAAAAAAAAAAAAATTCAGAAAGCCCAAAGCACAGTGAAAATACCAAAGACAAAGAGAAATCCTTAATAGTATACAAAGAGAAAAGACAGAATATATTCATAAGGGACAGCTGTTAGACTGCTGACCTCTCATCCAGAAACAGCCAGAAGACAACAGAATAATATCAATTTTGTGAGAGAATATTAACTGCCGACGTGGAATTTTATACTCAGCAAAAATGCTCTTCAAGAAAAAATTTAAAATAGTCATTTAAAAAAAAATGAGTTTGTTACTACCAGACCATCACTACATTAAATTCTAAAGAATGTGCTCCCTGCAGGATAAAACTGATTTCAGCCGGAAGGTATGAGATGTAAAAAGACATACCGTATATACTGGAGTATAAGCCGAGTTTTTACCCCGGCACAAAATTTGTGCCCAGTTTGGGCGAGTTCGGGTTTTTCAGCACAAAATTTGTGCCAAAAAAAACTCGGCTTGTACTCGAGTATATATGGTAAATGAAGAATACATAAAGTAGATAAATCTGAACACATTAAACAATAATAATATCAAATGGAGTTTAAAAGAAAAAAGAAAAAGAGGATCAGTCACAATAACATATAAGTTGGAAAATAAAAACATATAAGTTGGAGGAGAGAGAGATGGGGAATAAAATTTAAAGCCCCTACAGAGTTTAGAAAGAGGATAACAATTTTAACTTTAGACATTGATAAGTTAAACATGCATTCTGTAATTTCTAGTGTGACTACCAAAGAACAGGAACATAATATCACCCCCCCCCCAAAAAAAAAAAAATCTAACGAGGAAAAAAAATACCGAAAACAATACAAAGGAAGGCCAGAGAAAAAGGATGGGACAAGTAAACACACACACAGAGATGGCAGGAAATCTGACAATATATTCAAATACAGCAATAATTATAATAAATATAAATGGACTAAAGGTACTATAAAGTTACCACTCATGATAGTCTTCCTAAATAAATGGGAATTAGAAAGGCTATCTGGCATTTTTAAGGAACTTATAAGAGATACGAGATGATTTTTCAAAAGACATTTTTTCAAAACTTCATCCTACCTTCCCTAACATCCACAACCATTTGCATACTTACTGATAACTGCAGAAAACCCGCAGAAGGTCTTCAGTACGAAATTCTTGGGGGAAGTCATAAATTTCAATGACATGTGGGAATTCACAGTCACTGAGGTCAATATCAGGGACGTCATGGTTGTAATAATCAAATCTAGGTTCCTGGATGTTTTCTCTGTTCTTTATATTCCCTGATAACTAGGGAGGAAGAAACACATAGTGATTGTTACATCAAATCTGGACGTTATAAATATTATTCCATATATAAACAATCCTGTCTTGAAGCACCCATTCCTTGACCTTTGCATTGTCACTATATAAATTCTGTTCATGGAGGTAACTGTTCACCCAATTTATATTATACAAATAGAATACTTGAAAAGGTGTTGAAATTTTAGCACACAGGCCATGTATGAAACTTGACTTGCAGCTACCAACCAGCATATGTGAGGAAAAAATAGACTCATTAATACAGTGAGTTACAAATGGCACGTCATGGAAACTGAATCTCAGATAATAGCTGAAGAGATGAATTAATATCATTTGCTTTAACTGACTTATTAATCAGCCTCATATCATAATTTCCTTTCTGGAAGTGAACAAAAACAAGCAAAATGTCAACAAAAATCAAAAAACTTTCTTTTTTGCTGACCATATTAAAGGGTGTAGTGATAGCTTAGGAAGGAATTTTTTAAGACAAATGTAAAGTGGAACAAGTAATTATATTTAATGTCCCTACCATGACAGCTGTCTTAAAGAATTCCCATATGGTAGGCTAGTGAAGATAAAGGAAGTAATAAAAAATACTTAAAATTCTAACATCCTATAAAAAAGCTGAAGGCTACTAACAACTTCACACTGGAAGCAGGAGAAAGGAAAGACGAAAGTGGAAAGTAGCAGCAAAACTATGACCATCATTTGTCATTCACTAGTTATAAAACCCAGATGGTACAAGTGACCACTCAAAGCCACCACATCCTTACAGTATCTTTCTCTTTCCCATTCTGTTAAATCAAAAGTCCAACTAGATCCCTTTGAATTTTCCCTCTTTTATAATATGCCTCTTTCCCCATGAAATGAGGAAAATGAGAATCTGCAATGCCAACACCAAGGCTGTATCTTCTTAAAGAAGTAAAAAGTGGATTTAAGAGTTTTAGTGAGAAGAAGGTGACTTATGTAACATCAATACAAATTTTATTTATTCCTGGACTTTTCTCCTTTTCTCCACTAAGCCTCAGTTTTACATCTAAAAAAATGGAAATAATAATACCTATACCTAACAGACAGATGTGTGAATTAAACAAGATGATGTATCAAGCACTTTGCACATAAACATTCAATAAATTCAATCTACTTTAAACAAATTTTAACTGAGTGCCAGATCTACTATGTGCCAAGCACCATATCAGTTTTACTCTGCTTAGAATGTAGAAAGCAGGAAGACAATGTTCCTCTCATATAACAAGAGAAAAGACTAGCTGATCTATAAAATCTTAACTTTTCTTGAGTTCACCAGCAAGCTGAGTTTGCAGTACAACCACAGGGACTAAAATCCATAGGATGACAAAAAGAAATGGAATACATTAACTGTTTAGTCTTTGGCAGGCCACCATAAGAAAGGACTACCAAACAAAATGGCATGAAAATAACAGCTAAACTTTCAACAGATTCTTCAAAGTCTAGACTAGGCTAATGTTGAATAAATTGGAAGTCCCAGAGTCAAGGAGTCTGCAATAATTTGTGAGTCAATCCTTCTGCCAGTGCCACACTGTTTTGATCACTGTAGCTTTATAGTAAGATTTGAAATCATGAAGTTTGAGCCCCTGAATGTTATAGTTTTCATAGTGTAAGCTTTACATTTCTTCTATTAAATTCATTCCTAAATATTTTATTTTGTTTTTTTTCTTTTTGCAGTTTTTGGCCGGGGTTGGGTTTGAACCCATCACCTCCAATATGGGGCTGGTGCCCTATTCCTTTGAGACACAGGCACCGCCCAATATCTTATTCTTTTTGATGCTATTACGAATAAAATTGTTTCATTTTCTGATTGCTGGCGTCTGCTTCTTTAGTTACTTTGCAAAAATCAAACAGAACAAACAACTATGTGTTTGTAAATTTAAAACCTGGGGCTGTTTGATACACAATGCAAACTATAAAATATTTTAGAAATACAAATTCTAGGAACTGATTATAAAAGGAAGGAAAAGAAAGGATGGTCTAGTAAGAAAATCTGATTATGTTTCCTTGCTCTAACCTGGTCAGCTCAATTGGACTTACACACTTGTACCTCATTTCTGTGGTAATTAGTAATCATTTTGGCTAAGACTGATTAAAAACAAAGTATTAATAATAGCAAAAAACATAATTCTCATTCTACACTTCATGGAACCAATAAAGCCTACAAGTTACATACTTCTTGCCAGTTTTTCCTATAACACACATATTCCACTGTTATCAGGGATTCCAACTTTTTAGTTCCTCATGATATTGGTATTGCTGGGAGCAGTTTACATTTCTATGTCTTCTTATGAAAATAGGTGGCCATATTGTTAATTGTACTTTCTTTCCTGGGAATCTCAGAAAAACATCCAAGGAAACTTGACAGAAGGAAAGAAAATGTGGCATAAGAAGGGGAAATGTCAAAGAGAGGACAATATGGTATGAAGATGGAAGTGAGAATCACAGCAATACTATGAAGGGGAATGGCAAAGTAGGACCACTGACATAGAGGGATTAGACACAGTGGTATGGAGAGCTGTTAGGAAAAGCTCTCAAATCTTATATATTGATCACATAGATACCTTTGCAGTAGAACTGATTGTTCAGTACAGTAGCTCTGCTATGTGGCTATGGAAGACCTGAAATGTGGCTAGTCCAAATCTAGATGCTGTAAGTATAAAAAAAGTCTCTAAGATTTAGAGACTTGAAGCAAGAAAAAAAAAAAAAAAAAAAAATATATATATATATGTACACACACACATATATATATAGATAGATAGATAGATAGATAGATATTCAAAATATATCTCATTAATTTCTTAAATTGGTTACATGTTTAAGGATATTTTGAACATATTAGATTAAAATATATTATTAATTTAAACTTTCTTTTTAATTTCTAGAATTACTAGAAAATTCAAAAATTATACATATGGCTTACGTTTATGACTTACATTATATTCTATTATAGAGTCTACTGGGGCGATATTTCCTATACGGTGTGAAACTTTCATATTGTAAGAGTCACATATATATTTTTGTTTTTAATCACTAAGAATTCTCTGGAAGAGCAAATAAAGGGGAGAAGTTTAGAATTTAATTCTATCTGATCTATCTACTATAGACCAAGGGAAAGTTTGCAAATGACTCAAGAATAAATCATTTTGAATTATGAAACACAACACTATAGGCTTTTTGCCAGTGGTCTGTCTTGCTATTTATAAACCATAAATGAAATCTAAGAAGTATAACTAGTTTCCACAAAACTACTCAACTAAATTAACTTCCCCAAATAGAAGGTTTTAAGATCTTACAACTTAGTAAGCAGCCTGGTCTTGAAAACAAGTCTACAAAATATTGCCTGACTTACTACTATGCTATGATTGCCTCATGCCTATTTGCAGAGGGGAAAAAAAGATGAGGGGGACAGCACAATGTCAACAAGGCACAGATCATTTAGCTTTTTATTTTCTGTTTTTTGTTTAATCCTTAGTTCTTCTATATCAAAAGGAAAATTAAAGTATTTTGAAGTCACATGCCACTTATTTTCTACAGACAAAAAATAAAAATATGCTACATTAGTCCCCTTGCCCACTGTAGCTGGTAACCACATAAATTATTAATATCAGGGAGAGTGTAAGGAATGATCTGCCTTCCTACCATCATCAGTGCCAGAGCACGTACCCAGTAGACTGAGAACAAGTCTCACCAGCCTGCTGCCACCACCACTGCCACCAGTGACTGAGTACACTGTCAATGGTCTGGGGATCAACTCACCCTGACCACTGGTACCTACATGCACCATTTGGGGTAGGGTTGGAGGATGCTAACAGGTCTGTCCTGCCTACAGCCATTGTTTGTGCACATTGTCCAACAGCCTGGGAACTGGCTCACCCCCCTTACCACCACAGGCACCCATGCACACCTTCTAGTGACCAAAGAACAGGCCTGCTCTCCCCACCATCAACACCGACCACAGCCCCAGTGTGCTATCTAGGGGCCTGGAAATCAACCCACTGTACCCACTATAGCCTGTACCCATGCACACCACTTGATGGCCTAAGGACAAGTCTGCCCTGCGCCACCACCAGTGCCCATGCACACTGTCCAGGGACCCAGGGATGGGCCAACGTGGACCTGCTACCTTCAGAACCTAAGTATACTGACTAGAGGCCCAAGGACCAACACACCCAGATCCCATCACCACTGGTGCCCAAGGATTGGCCCACCTAGCACCCTCATCCCCACCAAAGCTTCACCTTAGCATAGCCTCTACTAACAGCCTAAGCCATGGAGGACCTCACAGATACCACTGATACCACTAACACTGACTACAAAGATTTCATACAGAAACTATACTACTGCAACTACCCATGATCAAAACCAAAGGGGCCTACTCAACTGATACTATAGAAACATCTATAGAAAAGTCTTTCCCTAAAATTGGAAAGTCAATCCATAAAATTAGAAAAAGTGACTGTTATACCAGATGTGTAGATATCAACATAAGAACACAAAAAATATGAGAAAGCAAGGACATGGAATAAAGGAACAATTCTCCACCAATAGATTCCAATGAAAAGGAAAGCTATGAAATGCCTGAAAAGAATTCATAATAATGATACAAAAGAATTTAAACATGGAAATAATGAAAATAATCCATGGCCTTAATGAAAAATTCAACAAAGAGATGGTGATCATAAAACAGAACCAAGCCACCTAAATACCCACCAACCCAGGAATAGATTAACAAGTTATAGCATATGTATACTATGGAATACTATTCAGCCATTAAATGATGAAGACTTTACATCTTTTGTATTAACCTGGATAGCGCTATAATGCCTTCTTAGTAAAGTATTATAAGAATAAAGCAAGAATCCAATGTACTTGATTCTAATATGAAGCCTACAGATAATCTAATGCATACCCTCATAAAGAGAAAAAAATCAAAGTGGCAGGCAGGCAAATGAGGAAGTGAGAAGAGGGGAGTAGGAAGGGAGAGGGGGGATATGGTGTATGGCACACTTGTTGAGAAGAGACACAATTGTAAGAGGGACTTTGCCTAACAAATACCATCAGTGTAACTTAATTCTTTGTACCATCAATGAACCTGAAAATGATAGGAAAAAAAGAACCCATCCTAGAACTGAAGAATTCAATGAATAAAACAAAAAATATGACCAAGAGCTTCAACAAGAGACTAGCTCAAACAGAAGGAAGAATTTCTGAACTTCAAGACAAGTCTTTTTAAATAACCTAATCAGGCTAAAAAGAATTAAAAAAGAAATATGGGGTACCATAAAGCAACCAAGTATCAAATTTTTAAGAGTTACAAAAGAAGAGATGGCTAAAGGCATAGAAAACCTAATTCCTAACTGCTGGCATTTTCCAAGTCTTGAAAGAGATAAAGGCACCCAGATATAGGAAACTAAAATATCCCCAGATTTAATCCAAAAAGAGATATCTTTAAGGCATATTACAGTGAAACTGTCAAAAATCAAAGTCTAAGGGAGAATCCTAACAGTAGTAATAGAAAAGCTTCAAGTCATATATAGGGGAATTTCCATCAGACCAATAAGGGACTTCCAATTTCTCAAAAGAAATTATACAGGCCAGGAGGGGAATGGGATAACATATTCAAAAGTGCTGGGAGGGCGGGGGTGCTGTCAGCCAAGAATACTATACCCAACAAAGCTATCCTTCAAAAATGAAGGAGAAATAATATCATTCCCAGACAAGCAAACACTGAGGGAATTCATTACTATTAGACTCACCCTACAAGAAAGGCTTAGAAGAGTCCTACATCTGGAAGAAAAAGGACTATATCTACTATCATGAAAACACACAAACGTATAAAACTCACGGACAGAATAGATACAAAAACTAGAAAGAGAGAAGTGTCAAATGTTGCCACTTTAGAAATTGCAATCAAGCTCGGTGCTTGTAGCTCAGCAGCTAGGATGCCAGCCACATACACCGGAGCTGGCAGGTTCAAACCCAGCCCGGGCCTGCCAAACAACAATAACAACTATTAAAAAAAAAAAAAAAAAAAAAAAAAGCCAGGTATTGTGGTGGGCACCTATAGTCCCAGCTACTTGGGAGGCTGAGGCAAGAGAATCACTTAAGCCTAGGATTTAGAAGTTGCTGTGAGCTGTCACGAGATGGCACTCTACCAAGGGTGACATAGTGAGACTCTGTCTAAAAAAAAAAAAAAAAAAAAAAATGAAAAATGAAATTGCAATCATAAACAATAAGGAACAAAGGAACAAAAGACACACAGAACAAACAGAAAACAACCAAAGGACAGGAATAAGTTCTCACCTATCAATAATAACCTTGAAGTAAATGGATTAAATTCCTCCCTTAAAAGATATAGGATGGATTAAAAAAAACCCATGCAAAGGGAGGCAGAGCATGATGGCAGACAGGATGGATGTTTAGCCCATCTTTCCCAAGTCATCAGGTGAGAGGGAGGGCGCTCTGGATCTTTTCCATGCATGGAGTACTGGTGTGGATAGACAGCTGGAGACACACAGCCAATGGGTGAATTGCTGTATTTGAGGTGTAATCCAAAACCACGAACTCTGCTGTAGAAATTTCCCCTGCAGGCCCGCAGCTGGCTGCTGGCAGCCGGCCCCTCCCTCACAGAGGACAGCAGTTCCCAGTTCAGGGAAACCTAGGTAATTGATGAAAATTTCAGTGAAGTGTGGATTCCTGATTGAAGTTTGGCAACCAGAAAGGGGTGCCACTTGGAGCCACAGGGGGCTAGGCAGCCCAATAGAAAATTAAGGGAAGGGGATCCGCCCAGGAAACGGAGACATTTTGAACTGTCCAAAATGGCGGACACCTTCTCCCAGAACAACAGGAGTGATTAAATAGACTGGACCATTCCTGGTGGGGAATATTGATGTGGACTGACAGTTCAGGGTGTGCGGGGAACTGGTGGGTTGCTGGACTCAAAAGTGAGACTCTGAACTGCAGAAACTGAGGAAAAGGTCTCCATGTACTTCAGCAGCAGGAGTCGACCATTCCCCACAGCCGATTGCAGTTGCCAGTTTGCAGGAGAACCTGGGAGCAGAATGGAAAGATTTGTGAAGTGTGGACAGGATCCTGCACCGAGTCTGGAGGTCGGATAGGGGTGCCCTCTGGAACAGAACCGCAGAGGTTGGGCAATAGTTAGGAAACAGACTTATATTGAAGCTCCAGAAAGGGATGGGCCAAGTAGGGTGGTTACCGTGGTAACAATGTAAACTGTGAATGAGATATAAGCCTGGGAACCACTCACAGCGCCACCTGGTGTCCAAAAAGTATATTGCAATATAAATATATTCCTACTAAAGTTGACCCCTACATCATACATGTAGTTGTATATTTTACATATACACAAAAATAATATTTTGGTGGTTGGTGCCTTTTATCTCCTTTTTTTCATCCTTTTCTAGAAGTTATTGTTAATTTTTTTATTTTTTTATTTTTTATTTTTTCTTCCTTTTTAACTTTTTTATGAACACTACTATTTTTCTTTCTCTGTTCCTGTTCTTCCCTTCTTATGATTTCTGAGAGTGCTTACATAAGATTTTTAGAGTTTTTTTTTTTCAATTATTTTACGATTATCATTATTTTTATTGTAGTTTTTTTTTTTGTCAGAATGTCTATGTTTCTGATTGTTCGTGCATCTGTGGGCTTGTGTGTCTGGTAGCCTTTTTATCTGTTTATTTGCTCATTTGGTTTCAATGTGTTTTGTGTTGTGCTAAATCCTCAGGTTGGCTATTTTCCCTAACTCAAATTTTCACATTCAACAAGAACAAGGGGGAATGGGGGACAACGGCTGACTGGAGCCAGTTCTCAACAGAAGCTCCAGTTCGTAGGGAGAGAGAATGGCCAGAAAGAACTCAACAAAGCTGAAGGAGGGGACTCAAGCTGAGAGATGAGATAGATAATTGCTCATCCTCCCTGCTGAGGCAAACTTTGACTCCAAAGAAGCCATTTTCAGGTACAGATCTCATCCCTAAGAGGTTATGTGGTCATCCCCTCAACTAAGAGAGTTGCTTGCTTACTGTGTGATCACTACTGGTCAGCGATAAACTGAAGCTCTCCTTCCCCACCCCACTGAAGGGAATTGCTGGAAGTTGGGACTCCTTCTCAAGAGAACCCTTGCTGTGATTCTAGGAATTCCTTTGTCTGGCAGGAAATTTGAACAAATATTTTCCTTGCCACTTTGAAACTCCAGTTTACCCCTCCCCCCTGGCCTGACAGTCTAAAAGTCAAACTCCTCCAGAAACCAGAATGTCTGCACTTTGTGGCTAGGACCGGGCATTGCAAAGACAGAGGCAGTACAGCAGTGCTGTATCTGTGAATCCAGTAGCTATACAGAAAGACATAGAGGGAAAGGTGACTGACCTGGCCCAAAAAAAGTGTATCTCAGCAGCAAACAGAGGCTTGGGTTCCTGCACTGTAGGTAGAGACTCAGAAATTGCTGAGGTGCACGAACCCAAGAGGAGACACTTCCCACCCAACTTCAGCATTAGTAGAGTGATCCTGCAGGGGTCTAGCTCTGGAGAGTCATCTCCTAAACTCTGTGGCCTGTCAGAGGGAACCAGACCTTGCCCTTTAGGGATACCAGAGCTGCAGAGCAGCGGCAACAAAGGTGCAGTGGCTGAGGGAGAAATTCTTTTGCTGTCTGGATATCCTCAGGTTTGGACTGAACTCAGGTGGAACTTTCTTCAGGTGCCATTGAGCACCTGAGGCAGGCAGACCTCAGCTTTCCCTGCTGGATAGTGGAAGACTGTGGTAACCATGAGGAAGAGGCAATGACCTTACTTTTACTCTGGTAAACGTGCTTATTGGACAGAACTGGGCCACAGAGACTGGGTTAACATAGACTGTGGGTGGGACTACCAGAGACAGGTGACCAGAGTCCGGTGGTGAAGGACAAGCAAGGTGGAGCAAGAGGCATCAAGCCCCTGGCTCTAAACCTCCTACAGTATGGGCCTTTATGACCCACCGGAGCATCAGAGGCACTCAATCACACTTGAGCTGCCAGTAGACCCCTAATATCTAGTAAATGGAATCCTCTTGAACTCTCCAACTAGAGAGTAGGGGCTGTCTGGGACAATTGGTTTGGAACTCTTGAACTGGACAAATTACCTGAGGACCCTCCAAGGTGGGACCTACATTTTGCTGTACTGGGAAGGTTTGATTATCCTCTTCCAGATATTACTGGTGGGGAAGGGGATGTCCTAGTTGCTTTTCTTTCTCCAAAGCTGAGACTGCAACCCAGAGTCACTGATTCATTAGGATTGGACAGAGATAAGCTGGATACAAGACAGAGCCACCTACCCCC